>PVJA010006242.1:17500-74308 GCA_004027025.1 Myocastor coypus
GCCTCAGCCTCCCAGAGTGCTGGGATTACAGGCGTGAGCCACCATACCTGGCGAGTGGCTGTTTTTTTTAACCATGAAAAAATTCACTTTCTAAAGTGAAAAAAATGCCATTATGTATTTCATAACCTGGACTTGGCTATCTATGATCATGACACAAATTAATGGATTTTTCTATTACAAAAGAGGGGACAGAAGGAGGAGGTGATGAATGGGGAGGAGGAGGAGGAGGAGATAGTGGGAAGGAGAGAAAAAACATTATCTCACTTTAAAGATCTGCTTCAGTTAATAAGGAGGAAAAAGGATTAGATTTGGCTTGATTTCTTTGGAGAAATTCACTTCCTGGGCAGTGCTACCACTTTTACTTCATAACTCTATGTAGGTTAACCATCAGACACAAAGCTGCCGAAGGGATGGCCCTGAGCAGGCTGTGATGGGGTGATGTTCAGTTTTTTCCTTTGTCAGTCTCTAGACTTCTGACCCCTTTCCAAGCCTTCTCTGTCAAGGCCTTCTTCCCAAATAAGATTTGGTTGATCACATAGCGTTTCATTCACCTACTAAAGGGTTGCGTGGTTTGATCTTCAAGCAGCTCACAGAATCTACAGGAACATGTGAATGGGCCTGCAGAACAGGACTGACAGCACAGCTGCTACTGAGTGTGTACTTCTGTGCTGGTGTCCCAAGGACTGCTGTGAAAGCACCATAAACTGAGAGGCTAGAAAAAATAATTTACTGTTTCATAGTTCTACAGGCTAGCAGACCTAGTTCAAGACACTGCAAGCCAGGGGAGACTCAGTTCTGTGCCTTGGCCCTGGTTCCTAGAGGGCCCATGCATGCCTTGGCTCATGGATGTATCACTCAGGTCTCCTCTACACTCCTGTCTTCACAGGGCCTGTTGTAAGGCTGCTGTGAGATTTGGTGTGTGTCCTGCTGTACTCCTGTAAGACCTCATCTTAAATAATGGCCTCTGAAATGAATCTACTTCTCAGTAAGACCACATTATTATGAGACACAGGAGGACAGGACTTTAGTGTATTTTCTAGAATACAAATCAGCTTTTAACACCTTCTTCAAAGATGAACCCTAGTCCTAGCAGCAGCAGAAACACCTAGGAACTGTTAGAAATTCAAACATTGGGGCACCAACCTAAAAGGTCTACTGCTTTAGATCATATTGCAATTTAAAGAAAATCATTCCATGATGTGTGTGGCCTGCCTTTCCCAACAAAACCTCAGCTTTTCAGGACCATCTCTGAGATCATGGTTCACATTCCTTCTCCTATACTAAATGATCAACTAACATTTTTGCTTACATAAAACAGGCTGGAATCTGGAAGTCTGCACAGACTCAAGTACGTTTTAATTTTGTCTGCTCAGGGACACTATGAATAAACTGTAGCTAAAAACCTACAATACAGTATTATCTTGCAAAAAGTAGAAGATGTGGCAACACACACTGAGCTGACTGATGCTGGTCCCTTGGAGGTGGGTCATGAGGAGCCACAGCCCTCTCCATCCCTGCTGTTCCTTGACACTGAGCATGTGGAGACAAACTGTATCCATTCACACTGCTTTGCCTGGTCCTGCCAGAGCCTTCGAGCTGTGCTAGTGGGGCACAGCAGGAAAGAGAAACACAGTGCCATCCGTGCACCAAACTGCTTGACCATTTTTGAGCAGCAAGTTCAGAAAGGTAATGCTAGCAGCTAGAGTCTAATACTGCCACACATAAAAGAAACGGTGTCAGCATTACAGGGTTGATGTGAAGGTGCTCCCAAAGGCCTTCCTTCATGTTCAAGACTTGTTCAGGAGGTGGTGGAACAGTTAGGCTGTGGGTCTTAGTAGAAGGCGAGGGAAGTTCTCCCAACAGGGATAGCAGCACCCCAGCATATATCTCTCTCACTGCTTCCTTCCTCTTCCCTTCTTCCCTCCCTCTCTCCTTTCCTCCTTCCTTCCTTCCCTCCCTCCTAGTTTTTTTTTTATCAACTCTGTTTGACTTTGTGCTCCCTGTTCTTTTTTAAATTTTTATGTATTTAGTACAGGGTCTACAGGGTCTTATTATACACATTGAACTCATAGTGATCTTCTTGTTTTCAGCCTCCCAAGCACTGGTATTACAGGCATGAACCATCATGCCCAGTCTCATTCACAGTCTCAGCGTACCCTGGGGGTGGGGCCAGCAAGGCACACTGGGGATCAAATCCCAGTCCCTGTATCTGCTTAAGCAGGTGCTTTAGTCCACTGAGCTATCTGTGCTCTCTGTTCTAAAAGTTCTGTCTCCCTGCAGACTCAAAAAGAATGGGGCTAAGAGACCATGGACTGAAACCTCTGAAGCCATGAATGAAAACAAACTTTTCTTCTCAAGTTGGTTATCTCAGGTACTTTATGACAACAGTGGAAAGTTGACTGACACAGTCAATTTTAATTTGTATAAATTACAATATGATCTAAATGAACCAGTGATCTGTATGTTTATACATACAAGTCTGTGAGAATTTACAGGAAACTTATTCATGAACAATGAATATTAGAAATATCCCAAAATGTCCTCCTGGGGTGTCTTAGGAACTTTTCTCACTGCTGTGACAAAATACCCAATACCCACAGTTCAAGGAGGAAAAGTTCATTTAGCTCAGTTTGTAGAGGTTTCCGTCTTTCAATGTGAAAAAAACTTCTGAGCCAGAGGAGGTCCCAGTTGTTTATTTTTTCAAGTGTTAAAGGATAGCTTCAAGATTTCCTGTCACTTTCTCTTCCAGGAGATTTAGTGTTTCTCTTTTAATATTTAGACCTTTAATCCATTTTAACTTCAGTTTAGTGCGTGGTGATAGACTTGGGTCAAGTTTTATCTTTTGGCATGTAGAGAGCCAGTTTTTCCAGCACCATTTGTTAAAGAGGCTATCTTTTTTCCAGTAAACATGTTTGGTCCCTTTGTTGAAGATAAGGTGGCTGAGTGTGTTTGCATTTGCTTCTGCATCTTCCAATTTATTCCATTTATATACACATAAGTGAAATAAACCAAACCTACATGTATAAATATTGTATAGTCTCTCTAGTGTAAGAATACAAAAGAAGAAATAAAAAAGGAAAGGTGTAACACAGCTGATTGGAAATCAAGAATTTAAGGATTAAACAATGAAGAGACTGCAAGCAGAAAAGATATGAAACATGGCAGGAGCAAAACCATACACTTCTATAGACAGGATGAATTAGACAATGGTACTAAGAACCTCTGAAATGTTTTTCATGCTGAGGATAGCAACGTGTAACACTAAAACTATGCTTGGAATGCCTGTCATTCTTGTCTCTTAGATGTGTGCTGCTTCTAATGTAAACAAAAACAGTATTAAATGTGAGTAAGACTAGAAAAAATACAGGATTGTCAGGCTACAATTTTGTATGTGCTTAGATTTCTAAATTTCTGTGTAAAAATGTGTAACTGGTTTAATCACATTCTTTAGAGATTTATTAGAATATTAACGATTGATAGGTAATACCAATTCCAAGTTAAGTCTAAGATGTCTGACACTCAGAAAGACAGTGATGTTAAGCTCAAGTACCTATGTTAGAGAGTAGTAGTATCACTAGGCTTTTCTTCTGGAGCAGTGGTTCTCAACCTTTGTAATGCTGTGACCCTGCAATACAGTTCCTCATGTTGCGGGGACCCCAAACAAAAAAATAATTTTGGTGGCTACTTCAAAATTGTAATTTTGCTACAGTTATGATTCAGAATAGCTTTAGGCAACCCCTGTGTTTTGGTTGTTCGACCCCCGCCAGGTTCTTGACCCACAGGTTGAGAACTGTCTGGAGAGTTAAGAATATAAGCTTACAGATCAAAAATTAGAGAAAAAGAAGGGCTACAGGATAGCCAGTATTTTGGTCCTAGCCCTTCAAGATCAGTGAGGATCCAGACATAAGAGAACCTGTGCTGTAACATTCTATAACTCAGTGATGTCCCAAATTTTCTGATCAAGCAGATTATGGGGCCACAGAAGAAAGGGACTGATGATGGTGTGTCTAAGGAGAGCCACCTAGAAAGAAAACATTCTCTCAGACTTTCACAGAGAGCAAACTGGTCAAACAATGGTCATGACTCATCCAGGTGGCTGGCACTGACAGAAGTTCTACAAAGCACTGTACATGGTTTCAAGGTAAATCCTGAGGGGAAAAGTTACATGTTTTGCTATATGGGTATACAGATTTGCTTAAACTTGCCCTTAACCACCCAGCAGAAAAGTTTAACCATGAGACATAAAAAGTAAAGCTAGATTAGTATGCTGAGCTGTAAAAGGCTTAAATCAACAGCTTCTGACATTGCCAGTTCTGCTGATAACCCACTATGATTATGGAATATTGGACTATGTACACAATTACTTTCTGTTATTTCAATGAAAAATTTTTGTACCAACAATTATTTTTTTTTTTGTCTTTTTGAGACAGGGTCTCGCTATGCAGTTGAGGCTGGTCCTGCACTCACTTTTGTAGCCCAGGCTGGTCTCGAACTCACACCAATCCTCCTGCCTCAGCCTCCCGAGTGCTGGGATTACAGGCGTGAGCCACCACGCCCGGCTTGCATTGTTATTTATTAAAAGTAATAAAAACAAAACAAAATAAATTGAAAAAAAAAAGCTGCAGCAAAGCCTAAGCTAAGCAGCCCACCAAAGCCAGCAGAATGCACTCCTGCTGTGCCTGCAGGCCACAGGGCCTCTGCATGGAGTTCTGGCTGAAAAGAAGCTGGGCTGAGCCTCCTGTTGCCCACCATCCCTCCCTCTTTCCACGGAGGACACTCACAGTTCCAGGATCAGAATGACGTCTGTCTTGCTTTCATATACTTCATGCAGAGTGATGACGTTGGGGTGCTGTATCTCCTTCAGGATGCTGACCTCCCGCTCGATGTCCTCCCGGCTCACTCCCCGCCTGCTGGACTTGGTTCTCCTCTTCCTGATAAACTTGGCAGCATACTGCAGACCGGTGCTCTTCTCACGGCATTTCTTCACCACTGCAAACTGTCCACTGAAAGGAGAAGATGGGATATCTTTTGGGTTCTCACTAAAACCATGATTTTAACAAAGATGTGGTGTGGGGGTAATAAAATTGTAAAAGAAGTTCAAGAGGTAAGAAATTAAGTAGAGATGCTTCTTATTGTATATACTGCAGCTTTATTATGCTCATTCCATTTGAATAATGGTTCAAGGGATAAAACTTCTTTTCTTAACCACTTAACAATTTACCTTAGTGTTACTTGGACAACATGTCTGTTTACATACTGACTATCCAAAATGTCACTGGGCAGTGTCATTTCACTGGACTGACCATTGGATTGTCATTTTCACAAGATACACTTATCTATTTCTTTTATAGCAACTATTTTTTGCACGTTTTTAATTTAAAATCAATGCATGTGCCTCTAATGTTTGTTTCTGGTAAAATTTAACAATAAGTTCTGGTTATTTTGTTTTAGCAATTCATGTTTATTTTATTGTGGAAAATAACAATGTGGTGCTGCATCTATAAAAACTAGTATGTACATTAGGTATAATTTTTATACTTCTGCAGAACTCAGTGATATTCTTGTACTATGGTCTTTACAATACAAAATAGACACACTGGGGGCGCTGAAACTGAATAGGAAGGAAGGGCCAGAAGATCCACAAAAGAGAAAACTGAAAAAGGAAGAACTCTTAGCAGATCAACAAGGAAACGTCTGCATTGTTAAAATGGAAAGACAGAACAGGCATCTCCTGAAGGTGACCTGTTCCTAATATAGAAAAGACAGAGCACAAAAGAAGCTAAACTAAAACATTCCAGTAGTGACCAATGAATATAACAATTCTATAGGTGGTGTTGAAAGAGCTGACCAACATGTGACAAGCTATCCTATAATCAAAAAGGGAAAAATGTTATTATAAAGTATTTATGCACCTTCTGAACCAAACAACAGGGGGTGATTTGTTATTTATTCAAAACAAACAGGTTCAAAAAATCATTTACACTGAGACTAGATCTAATAAACCCAATAATATAGGATAGCAAAATGCTGAAAAAATATAGGATAGCAAAATGCCAACCAGGACACCCATCATCCACACCTTCATCATTATATTTGGTGGGTAGACATTTTATTGAGATTATTCCACCTATGGAAAAAAGGAAAGGTCAACGTGATAATGTAATGTATGCTATTCAAAGAAATACAATAAAGCAAAAAGAATTTGGGAAAAGACTAGAACTACTGTACAGAATGCAATGCTGTATTGTGTATTAAATGTTTTAAGATATACCACACATAGAAAATAACTGAATAAATTTGATAAAATTATCATTTTTATACTTCCTATTATCCTATAAAAATTAATGGAAAATATGTAATTCTTGGTCACCCTGTATTTAAATAATCATACTAGTAAGTAAACATTACTGAATGGGTAATAAAGACTACTTTTCTTTACTCCCCTCAGCGCTCAGGTCTATGGGCAGCAGGAAAGCACTCTGCTCTGACCACACTTCCAAACAGGACATTTTCCTAAGGTCTAGTCCCTTAGAACTAGTGGGAGAAAAGGTCTGATGCCAAGAACTTGGTAGAATATATAAAGAAGATCTATTTTGAAGACCATTATTAATCAACAGAAACACCCAGAATAAAAAAAAAAAATCATTACTCTGTTCATGACCAAGAGACTGATAAGCCTCAAGTGCTACACATCTGTGAGCTGGTTCTCTAGCCTGAGCGCCTGCTCTGCAATAGTATGTGCAACAAGAAGCTCTTAGTTCTGGGCAGCTGGCTCCATCCCAGCCCGTAGATGGTATCCATGAGCTAAGCCAATCAACGCATCATGTTCTCTGGCTCCCATAGCAGGTACTTGATCTAAGTGGGACTTCGCAGAGAATAGTGAGACAGCTTCTTTCTGAGCTTCATTTCCTTCTGTGTATTAATGCCCTGTCCTTCTACCTACCATCTCGGGATCAAAGGGAGTCATATAGTTTGAACACGACCCTACACAGGCAGTATCTTGGAGACAAGGAACTTGGTCTGCAGTGACACTAGGGAGCATGTGGATAAACCCTAGCCTGAAGCCTGCTGCTTTGGATTTTTCAGCATAGCCAATAAATTCCATTTATGACTAAAGGCAGTATGGTTGGTTTTTCTATTTTCTACAGAGAAAAACATTCTAAATGCTCCAGAGCAATCTAACCACAACCTCCTTCCCATATATAAACTAGTACAATAGCAACACCTGACCTAAAACATGTGTCAGCAAG
The DNA here is from genome assembly GCA_004027025.1 of Myocastor coypus. Classification (NCBI taxonomy): domain Eukaryota; kingdom Metazoa; phylum Chordata; class Mammalia; order Rodentia; family Myocastoridae; genus Myocastor; species Myocastor coypus. The sequence continues at coordinate 24,751 of PVJA010006242.1, forward strand.
TAGGTGAGACCACAGAGGGGCTCCAGAAAGCCAGCAAGACAGCAGAAGGCCCTTGTGCTGATGCCACAAGGCACTTCCCCTCCACATCCAGGAGCAGGGAGAACAGGCCACCCACCGAGGGTCTGCATGCTTCTTGGCACCTACTGGAGAATGCAACTTACAGAACTATCACAGCTTTCTAGATGACTTTATTTGTCTCACATGAAGACTAAAAGGGGAAAGAAAATCCAATGAAAAATAATACCTTGACATTAGATAATGGACACTTTCAAATATTACTCATTTACCTTAGTAGCAGGAGGCCAATGAAGAAAAACACACAGGAATTACCTTTGTAGCAATGATTTGCATGATGGGTTATGAATACCATCTCCCCTACAGCAGGACAGAATCACACAGAATGGGAGTGCCAACTGCCTGGGAACTCAATAACTTCAGGAGTCATGGGATGCCTGAGTCAGACCCAAAATGCAACCAAGAATGCTCCAGGAAACCACAACTATGAGGACTGTGGAAGTCAAGTGGAAGGCAGGGCAACACTGAGGAAGAGGCAGAAATTGTTATTTGCTTTTTTCCACTTTATTAAAGGTCCTGATTCTTTCACCATCTTGGGCTTTGATACCAAAACAAAAGGACACAGCTGTTTTCCAGTCTCTATTCCATTAACAAGTTTCTATTTTCTTTTGTAGCAGTTTGGAATAATTTTCATAAAGATATTCTTAGAAATATTTTTATTTTCCCCAGTAAGTGGTTTAAAGTAGCAATCTGGGTTTGATCTAAATAGGCATGATTTTGTTATGCAGAGACACTTAAATATTTAAGCAGAAAAATATTTTTATAGAAGAAGATTTATAGAGTTCTCTTTTTAGTAACCTATATCATCTTAAGATTATAGAAATTGTTTATGTTCTAATTAAATATGCATTTAGGATACTCTCATCCTCAAACACAAACATGTATATCTGGGTTCATATCATATTCAAATAGCAAAACCCATCACAGATGTGGTGATGAGCAAATGTTCATGACAGGTAACACGTTGTGAGCTCTAGGTCTGCCGAATTCCAAGGACCCCTGACATTATTTCCTACTTAGATCAATGAACACCATTCACCAATAGCTGACACATTGGAGAGCAGTGCTAGACTCTACGATGGGCACAATGATGAGTCAGGAATAACATTTATCTTCAAGGAAGTCATAGCTTAGTAAAACTGGAAAGATATTAGTACAAATATTGTATGATTTGTCACTGAAATATTATAAACAAATATACCCAAGTTCAAATACAAAACAAAATTTCTGTGATAAGAAATGAAACTCTAATCCCACGGTAAGAAAATGGTAAAACTAAATTAAACCAATCACACACACACACACACACACACACACACACGAGTCATGGGATCCTAGATCTGACGTTATTACAATGATTTTCCAGTTTCTCTGAGGAGCCAAAGTCTGCACTCCGTAGTGGGTGGTTGTAGAGAATGGGGCAACAGGAGAGAAGAGGGAACTGGCCTAAATCCAACACATTTGACAGAGTTCCAGGAAGAGAGGCTTCTGTTGCCTCTTCACGAAGTGCCCCACAGCGCACTTTTGGGGACAGGGATGGAGAACCCCACCCTGAACATCGAACTCCCATGCATCCTGGGCTCCCAAAGGTTGGGCCCTTTCTCAGTTCTTGTTGAGGCAATGCATCTTGTCTTGTGGGCTTCAAATTCAAGACAAACTTCAGTCTTAACCACAGTCCTCTAGAATACAAAGCCAAAGAACAAAGAATTTAGAAAACAAAACTTTCTGCAGGAAAGCCACAAAGAATTTAAAACACAAATGTAAAATCAAAGATTCTTCTGAGTGTCTAAAAGTTTGGTGCTGGACTTTCCTACAATGACCCTAATGGCAGAGCAGCTGAGGACATATATCTCAGGTGTGCGAACACATGCTTGAGCAATCCTGGCTGCCCAGTATGCAGCAAACCCGCCAGGGCCCAAGAGCAACCCCTCACTCAGCTTCAGGCTGCTGCAGCTTCGGCAGTGACCAGAGAGGAACAGACTATGGAGGACAAGAGGGAGTGGCCCCTTTGTGGCTGATGTCTGGCTGCTATAAAGGGCCAAGTGCAGGCGTAGAACACACTCAGGAAATATTCTAGACCTACGAATACCTTTTCTTCTAAGAATCTTTCCCCACTATTCTCTGACTCCCTTATCAACCTGTCCCTCCCCTGCCTTATTCCAATCTCTCGAAGTCCACAGGGCACCATCCACTCTTTGGTGGCACTTGTAAGTGACTGTTTCTTGCCACTTCCAGCTCCCAAGAATGTCAATTTTTATGAAGAGCATCTTGCTCTTAGAATCTGGGAGCAAAGTCACTCTGCAGAGTCCATGAACAAAGCCAATGTGCTGCTTCTGAATTCTGAGACCATAATCTGGAGCACCAGAGGCATCATACTGATGCTGTTGCATTACTATTATGTAACTAAAGGAATGGTGTAAAACCTGAAGCACCAACTGGATATAGAGCCATGGCCTCAAAAACTGCTTAGTCAGTTGATATAAGAGCACCTGCTTATCTTGAGCTGCTGGAGCAGAAGGGTATATTAGTCAGCTTTCCCTCACCATAACAAAACACCTGAGAAAATCAACTTATAAAGAGAAAAGGTTTATCTTGATTAATGGTTTTAGAGGTTCCAGTCACAATCAGTTGGTCCTACTGCTTCTGGGTCTGTAGCGAGGCAGCATATCACACTGGGTGCACACAACAAAGCAAAAGGCACAAAAGTCACAGCCAGGAAGCAAAGAGAGCAAAGAAGGAATAGGGTTCAGGATCCTCTCCACAGACACAGCCTCTGATGACCTAATGTCCTCCCTTGGCCACCTCTTAGCTAGTCTACTGTCTCTACGCAGCTGCACCCTGGGGACCAAGCCCTAGCACTTGGACTTTCTGAGTGTATTCAGTATCCAAACTACAACAGGAGAAAGTTGACTACGTGAGCTAATACACAAAGTGTGCCTGAAATTCCAGACCATGCTAAGTCTTCAGTAATGTTAGTTGTTACTAATCTGCAACAACTGGAATTGTTTTCATAAGCACACTGTAGCTTTAATCTCAAAATGTTTCAATGTTACCCTCAAAATAACCCTTCTTATCACTGACACGAATAAAAGAGCCCTAATAGGTTGAAACAGAACAAAACAAAACAAACTGCTCCCCACCTGGCTGCTGGCTCCCCCTTGGCACCTACCATCCCTGAGCCCTTTCTTCCCTACCCCAGTGGAGACAACTGCTATCAGTTGCTTACCTCAGGGACTCTCACTGGCCACAGTACAGGTGGCCTGGCTCAAGCAGACCTAGGACCACTCCACCGCAGAGACACCTAGGTGAAGGTGTGGTAAGGACTGATTGCCAGAGTAGCCATTCTCTTGCCGTTACAGGCACTTGCTTCTTCCAGTGGAGTACGGATCAACTTATGGGCTGATCCAATCCTTACTGGGCAACCAGCACCTCAAACCAAGTGCCCCCTGGCACCTACTTTCTACCCTGGATTTGGACCACCTGAGGGACAATTTCTCCACGCACATCACCATTACCTCAACAAATGAAAAAACAACCTGTCTGTGCTTGTTATCAAGTATTTCTAAATCTTGTCCTCCCAGAGTAACACGTGAGTTCAGGCCAGGAGAGAAAGTGCATGTGCAGAAAGAGGCACGGCTCCCCCACAGCCTGCTCTCAGGAGCAAGCCTTGCACCTGGCCTGACCAGTGTGTCTGTCCAGGGGCTTGTCAGTAACAATACCCACGGAGGTCTGTGTCACCCATTAATATTAAGGCAGAGGGAGCTGTTCAAAGAACAGACATCTCCTTTACCTGCACAGAGACTCTGTGCCCTTTGATGAAACTTCAATCATAGATTTTAGACATATGAATATGCCTTTTCTCTTGGTATCTTCTGTAAGCTCCATACCAACACTCAAAATATCTACTTTTGCAGATATTCACAGAAATACACACTCTGGCAGCAAATTCTGCTCACTGTTATTCCTAGCTGAGGAAAAAAAAATGGTGATGCTCTGGCTTGCTAATTCATCCTCCTTGCTGTAACAAGTATCCTTTTTTATAATCATTTTTTTTTTCATGTTCTTATGCTGCCTGTTGAGGATGTTACTGTGAAGATGGCACACACCACAGTGGAGAAATCATATCTAGTGCTCTAAGCAGAGGCTACAACAAGCTGCATGGGAGGTAGGCTTCACGCAGGCAGTAATTAGAGTGCTAGTAGCATGAGCTCCCTGGTAGAGAATCAACAGTCTATTAAATCAAGTGTCTTTAAGTAGAAACACATTAAAAATAAGGTTGTACAATAGGCTCACACAAACATGCCTGAGATTTACAGGATCCTGACTCTATATCTCCCCTAGGGTCAATGACGCAGGGTTTCCTGGGAGCTCCCAGAAGGTAATGCTACTGCATGTCACTTCTCCAGCACATACACAATTTTATCAGCTAATTACTACCACAGCAGTTTGTTGCACTAGGCAATGACAACCACACTCATTTTGACATGAAAAAATTTCAGTCAAACATAACAATGTATGTATATATGTATATATATTTGTATATGTGTGTATATATATTTGTATATATACATATATAGGTTTGTGTATATATAATAAAAAATAAAAAAATAAATAATAAATTTAAAATAAAAAATCTTGATTCAAAAATAATTGCAAACAATATTAGAAAGAAGAAAACCTTGGGTCAGGAGAAAAACACAAAGAACTGCTAATTAATTTATTTATCCAACTTACTAACAAATCCAACTGACCCAACTGTGACTGGGATTTCAGGGTTGCATGAGGGTTTGCTTCATGCAGATCCCTTTATTAACAAGCATAACGCTGTGAGGCAGACGTCATTGTCATTCCTCATATCGATGTTTCCACCAAGTGTTCACCAATTCCCCAAGTCATTCAACAAGGAAGCTGCATAACTAAGAAATTAATCCAAATCCAAGTATATCTGCTCCGCAAATCCCATTCCCTGAGCCTTGTTTCTGCGCTGACCTTCTGTGCATTCTGTTTGATATACAAGTCCCCGCCCAGGGAAGTTATAAATATCTTTCCAGAAAAGAGCTTTATAAGGAGACATCAGACATGGGAATTGCAGTTGAATTGGCTTGAGTAATGTTTCCTTTTCCTCCTCATTGATAACTCACAAGATGTTTTAATTAATTAAAACCATAGCTGTGAGATACAGCTTCTGAAGTCCCCTGCAATTAAAAAACAAAACAAAACAAAACAAAACTTTGTGTAAAAGCTGAGAAAGCACCATACCAGTTAAACATCTCCAACCTAGCAGTAAAACCCAACATGTCCAAACTCTGAAACTTTTATGCTCATATGATGCCAAGTGGGAAATACTGCAACATGAAACTTTGCTTCATGTGTGACCTTATATTAACAGGTATTGTAAAAGGTGGACAATATAGCTCAGTGGTGCTTGTCCACCATGCCTTAGGTTTAAAACCCAGCATCAAAAAAAAAATGTATAAAATTACTGCAGGTTGTGTGCATGTAGGAAACATAAATCAATTTCATAATTAGCTATGGGCCTTATGCCCAAGATCTCATTCATTCTACCCAGATACCTGTGCTCCAAATCCAAAGCAAACACCAACAACAAAAATCTGAAACATCTTTGGTTCCAAGAATTTCAGATAAAAGTAATACTCATTCAGCTTATACTCACAATTAGGAAGAAACACAAGAACATTCTCAAAAGTCAGGGCACATGAATATTGTGCACCCGTTTCCGAGGCATTTATGTTTTTATAGGTTTTATGTAGTTCCTAGTAGACTGAAACAAGACTTGTGTAACTCAGGCCTTTTTTCAAACTTAGGTATTTATGGAAGCCTCTGTTCCTATAGAAGATAGGGTAGACATGTACTAGAAAAGATACCTCGGCGGGGGGCGGAAACAGCTCAGTGTTAGAGTACTTGCAGAGTATGTTTGAGGCTGTGGGTTCAATCCCCAGTACAGCAAAAACGGAAAGGGCGCCAGCTGACTATACATTGTGATTTCTGCCTCTGAAGTGAGTGCCCAATGGGTCAAACATTATCACTGCCAATCCTACTCAGCCCCTACAGGAGAGCAAACACCTACCTAGGCAGGTGGGTGCAGAGTTTTAAAATGTGACTAAGACAGCATGTCATTTTTATCTTTGATTTTGAAGATCTATCTACCCACTACATATCACAAGTAAAATTATTTATAGTAACTATTGTTGTGAATTTTCTACATTCACACTTAAAACAGGTCTGGTTTAAATCCTAATAGCTACTGAGGTTTTTAATCTCTCCTTCTGCAAAGAATACAAAATGACTTTTTGCTTCAGGATTCATGTTTCAAATCCCTGAAGAAATTTTAATACTGGTCTACAGGTAGGTAGCCTATTTGTCTTAAAGAGCTGCACTGAGACAGTAACAAGACTTGAATCCTGCCATAATGCTAGAATTACAAGTGTCAAAGAAGAACGGAGGTGACAGAAATAATTTCTCAAGAATGAGTTGGCATCTGATAATCATCACACTTAGGGCAGGGAAAAGATCTCAGGGCTTACAGACCACTGTGGACAACACAACCAAGAGCTGCTGCTGAGGGAAAGAGAAGTGGTCAGGAGAACTTGTAGAGCTGGCATGGTGGCTGCAAGTGTCTCCAAGTCTTCATCTGTTGGAGATTCAGTCCCTGGTGAGGTGCCCTGAGGTGGGAGGCTGCTAGGTCTTGCTGAGGCCAGCCTGGGTTAGGGTGTGGGGAAGGATCCTATCTGGTCAGCCTCTACTGAGGGCCTCCTGGCTGCATTATAACATGGTAGACATGCAAAAAGAGAAACCACTTCTTGCAGGAGAGAGAGGTCACAGGACAAGATGGGAAGTAAGACACCAGGGAGGAACCCAGCCTAATCTTTGATAACAAGGCACTCCTAGAAGGGACTGACCCCTTTCAGCAATATGTACACTAGTCCCCACACAAGGTGAGGCCCTGTGATCTAATTACCTCCCCTGCAGCCCTATCTCTGAACATCCTATGCCTCTCCAACCCTGTGCGAGTCCACCATGCTGCTCTCTCCAGAGAAACAGAGTTCTTGGCTTGACCTGTCCCTGACCTCTCCATCACCCTGTTTATTTATTTATTTATTTTTGTCTTTTTGAGACAGGGTCTCACTATGCAGTTGAGGTTGGCCTTGAGCTCACTTTTGTAGCTCAGGCTGGTCTCAAACTAGCACCAATCCACCTGTCTCAGCCTCCCGAGTGCTGGGATTACAGGCATGAGCCACTATGCCCAGCTCACACTGTTTATTGAGACAGACAAAGCAAGCTTTATTGAAACAAAAGCCCTTTTAATTGAGTATCATGTCCAACTGAGGCTCCTGGTGGTCTCATCAAAGGCAAAGCAGCACCACAGGGCTGGAAGAGCCTCTTGGTTGGGCTCTGTGTTGAGCAGAGCAACAGCCTGTAAGATTCCAAAGTTAGGACAAGAGATAACATCTCAGCTGAGGCCTATGGGACTCAGAAAGCATTATCCTTCTGGCAGTAAAGATGCCAACCTTACATATATCAGAACTATCTATCTGTGCATTAGCAAGATGCATTGCTAATTGGAGGCCTCTATGCGTGGGTACTGCTACAATGTCTCTTTTCCCTAAGCACTTTGTTAGATTTCCCCATCTACCTCCCAGGGGATTTGGAAAGGAACAATAGGTCATCCTAAAGCTCCTCAACTGCGGAACTTTTTTTTTTTTTGGTCTTGCTTTTGTATCCATTCACTGTAGTTCCCAGTGGGTTAGACTGATATTTTCTTCAGGGTCTCAGTACGTACCACCACATTGGGGACCAAGCTTCTAGCACACAAATCTTTGAGGGTCAAGCCACATTCAAGCGATAGTAGATCCCTGCATCAGATGTGAACAATACAACCAACAAGCCCTCAAACCTTCACAAAGAAGTCTTTCCATATTCCTGGCAGAGCAGAGCTGACTGTTGGCTTCTACCTTTATTTTTTCCAGGCTCTGTGGTAAAACAGGTCTCTAGCTAGACAAATGCCTACAAAGCACATGCTAGGATATGTACAGGAAAGTGACTACCCCATCGTCATGCTGAGTAGTTCAAGCCACAGCAACATCAAGGTCAGTAGCAAGATGCACAATGGTGGGTTAGGGCACACCAGGTACACACCAAGCCAGGGCAGGACCAGAGGGGCAGGTGTCCTGGGGGACAGTATCCTCCTGGGAACAAGATCTCACAGAAGACTGCAGAGAGGTCTGCAAAACTAAGAGCCTAAGACTCACAGCAGCAGGCTTCAGGTGGCACTGTGGAAACACACAGAGCATCAGGTGGCTTCATGTGGCCTCCTTACAATCAAGAAGATAGCACACGAGAACAGCCAAGGACTGGGAAAGAAGATTAGAGAGATGACATGGGGCCTCTGTTCACTCTGCCTGTCCCCATGTTATTCCTTTGGAGGGAGAAATAACATCTAAGAGCAGCTCCCAGTGTGCTAGTGGGGAGTTCTCTGCAGCCTCCATACAAAGATGCGATACAGAGAAAGGTGTCATAGCCAGGCAAGTGTAGAGAAAACTTGGTAAACAAAGTCACAAAGGACTGCTGTATGCATGACTCTGCAAACCTGGCTCTTTTCTATTATTTGGGTGTGGTCTTAACTGCAGGATCACCTCCTTGCTGCTTGTTTGCTTGTTCCTTGAGCACTTTGGAGTCCAGTGTTCCAGTGCTCTGTCTTTTCCTCCTAGTTTTTAAAAGCTGGTACTAGACACTTAGGATTCTTTTCTTTTAAGGTGCAAAACAGATTGCATCTGAGGGGATTTCTAAGGTATAATACCACAGGCACAATGCTGCAGGCCTGGTGGTACTGAGTGTGAGCTGGAGGTGGGACATACTGATGCAGGAAGAAAAAACTGATCTAGGGTGGATGACCTCCAATAGGGAACCTCCAAATGATATAGGGAAAAACCGATCCCCAACCTGAAAAGTACCTGGGATGAGTACATGTCCTCTAAAACTGAAGAACGAATTTTAGGAACAAATGGAGGTAATGTGCAGGACATATTTATTAGAGGAAAGAAAGCTCCTGTTCAAGAGAGGGATAGGAGGGAGGTCCTGAGTGGGTGTCCCTGGGAAGTTGTCTCTTTCAGGGACTTTTATAGAGAAGACATGGGAACTCACTTAGGTGGGTATGATGTGGAATAAAACTGTGGTCAACCAATGAGATTACAAGCACCATCGCTCAGGCAAAATTGATTAACAATGGGATCCAATGGGAAGGCAAGTCACGTAGCAAGCAGGCAAGAATACCACCTATTGAGCTTGGCCTCATGACTCTTTCCAGGGCCTTTTAAGGTGACTGATACTTATTGAGCACATCAATCCCTGATGCCCACCCTTAAGGAAGTATGAAGTTGCTTCTGTTTACTCTTGTCCTGAGATCTAGCCAAAGGTGGAGAAGTGTGTCTCTAGTTGGAAAATCACCTTGTCTTCCATATTGTCCTTGAGGGCCTGGCCCTGTCTGACTGCCTATAATATTTCTATCTAACTAGGCTGCCTACAACAATACCAGGGCAATTCAGACCCTTTGGGGCTCTAAGCCACTAGAATGTTGAGATCCTCCAAGGCTGGTCTGGGAGATGAGGCCACCCACCCTCTTAGGTCTGGTGTCTCTTCTGCCTCTTTCTTACTGCTTATCAAACTAGCTTAGGGGCAGGGGAAAATCCATGAGAATTTGATGCAACCTTTTTCTTTTTCTGTTTTTTGTAATTTGTGCAAGGTCTCACAATGCAGCTCAAACTCAGAGTGATCCTCCTGTTTACAGCCTCCCCAGTGCTGGAATTTATGTAGGTATAACTCCATGCCCGGACTCAGTCTCCAGCTTGGCATGTGTGTGGGAGGGTGTTGAGGAGTGGGGGTGGGACCAGCTCAACATGTGGTGCCAGGGATGGAACCTGGACCCTACACTTGCCTGAGCAACTGTTTAGTCTGCTAAGCTGTTGATATTGCATGCAGCTGAATTAGATAGAAATATTACAGGCAGTCAGACAGGGCCAGGCCCTCAAAGGATGACATAGAAGACAAGGTGACTTTGCGACTAGAGACAGATACTCCTCCTTCCAGGGTCAGATCTCAAGACAAGAGTAAACCAAAATAACCACATACTTCCTCAAGGATGGGCATCAGGGATTGACATTCTAAGTGGGTATCAATCACCTTGAAAGAACATCAGCCCACGCCCAGTAGGAAGAGACCTTACTCTGCATCTTGCCCGCTTGCTACAAGACTTGCTTTCCCATTGGATTCCTCACTTTAATCTATTTTACCTGAGCAATGGTGCTTGTTACCTTATTTGTTGACCACAGTCCTGTTCCACCTCACACCCATCTAAGGCATTTCCCATGTCTTCTCCACAACCTTAGAGCTGCCTCACCACATGGTTTTCCTCTATAAAAGTCCCTGGAAGAGACAGCTTCCCAGGGACACCCACTCAGGACCCCCCTCTTGTCTCTCTCAGACAGGAGCTTTCTTTCCCTAAATAAATGTTCTGCTCATTACCTCTGTTTGTTCCTAAAATTCATTCTTCGGTTTTAGAGAACATGAACTCGTCCCAGGTATTTTTCAGATTGGGGATGGGTCTTTCCCTGTATCATTTGGAGGTTCCCTATTGGAGGTCACCCATCCCAGATAAGTTTTTATTTCCTACATCACTGAGCTATCTTGCTGGCTCTTGATGCAAGCTTTTCATTATGTGAGACTAGCAGGAATCTTGAGTGCTCTATTTCCCCTGTTCTTTTAGCTGCCAGCTAGGCTGTAGGTTTGGGTGGCAACTGAGAGCAAACAGAGTATGATTGGTGAATGGATCCTTAGAGGCTGAGTGCAATGAACACTCAGAGGTGAACTCATGCCTTTACTATCACCAAGGACCATGACACTGATCCTCAGGGAAAAGTATGGTGGTGATCAGCAGTCTGGATCCTGAGGTCTCTTTCAGCGGCCTCCACATCCACTGCTTGCAGGAACCAACAGTTGCATTGGGTCCTTGCCATGTCTTCTGAGGCTCAGCTCCTTGCTTTCTAGCATTTGCTACCTTTGAGAGAGTCTATTATTGTAGGCAGCTGAATTAGATAGAAATATTATAGGTAGTCAGACAGGGCCAGATCCTCAAGGAAACAAGATGGAAGATAAAATGACTTTGAAACTTTGGAAGAGATAGACACTCCAATATGGGCCAGACCTCAAGACAAAAGAGTAAACATACAGGCACATACGTCCCTAGGGATGAACATCTGGGATTGATATTCTAAATAAGTATCAGTCACTTTGAAAGAGCCCAAATGAGTTACTAACCCAATCCCCAACTGAAGAGACCCTGTCCTATATTCATACCCACTTGCAACAAGATTTACTTCCTCATTTGTTGCTGGATTTAAACAATTTTACCTGAGCAATGAATGGTGCTTATAACCTCATTGGTTGACCAATTTTGACCCACATCATGCCCACCTAAGTGAGTTCCCTTGTTCCACCTTAGACCTGCCTCAGCACATGGTTTTACTCAAGTCCCTGGACAGCTTCCCTGGGAACACCAGCTCCCCCCACCCCCTTCTGTTCTTCGCAGACCAGAGCTTTTTTTTTTTTTCACAATAAATATATTCTTGCTCTTAATCTCTGTTTGTTCCCAAAATTCATTCTTTCATTTTAGAGTACACAAACTTGTCCCCGAGAGTTTTATTTCCCTTACATCACTACCTGGTTCTGTGGCACCAGGGATTTACAGCCCCTGTGGCTTAATCAGGACATGACAAAGCACAGCCCTCCACATGCTATGTGATGGGGCATGCAGACAGATCGGAGCCCACATCCAGCTGAGGATGGCAAAGGTATTCACTCACATTGCTCAGCACTGTGCCTAGGGTCAAATATAGAACATAATGTGTATGATATGTTTGTTTTGTCTTTAAAGCTAAAAGGAAAGGAAGAAAACCTATTAGAAAAATAGCATGTGATAGAATCTAAACATGGTCTTTAAGGGACAAGATAAACACCACCACTTCAATATTTTCTCCAGTAAACCCCACACTTGAATCATGATCGACTGAATCCAGTTTTGTGGAAAACAAATGTCCTTATTTTTAATAAGTAGGTAGCTACAGATTACTTTTATGCATGAGTGGTGACCAAGTCAGGGGCTAAAGACCAGAGCTCACTGCTCTGAGACCACATTCCAGCCTGTCTTGGCTCAGGGAGGCCTGGGAGGGTCTGGAACTGGTCAGGTCTCCTCATGGTGCTGTCCCCTTGGCTCATCAGTTATCTGATCACACTTTGTCATGCAATCCCTTTTCAGTTATGAGGACAAAGTGAACTGGGCTAAAAGTATAAAGACAGGGCTAGTTCTCAACTTAGCAGGCTGCTCTCAGGGGAAAAAAAGGATTTAAAAGGGAAAGACAGGTTCTCATAATTTACTGGGGAGAAAGAAGATGCAAGGCAACTAAGCTGAAGTTCCTTATTCTAGGTTCAGAGCAAGACAAAGAAAGATTGAAGACAGGAAATGAATGGCTGGAGTGAAAGAGAAGAGCAGAAAGAAAGACGATGGCTGTCTGAAGGGCAGGGGTCATGAGCCAACAAATCCTCCGTGGGGGCACATACTGTAGCTCATGGGAATGGTGGGTGATCTTCCCTGGCAGGTGCTCTGCCCAGTCCTGGAGCACAAAGGTGCCTAATATTTTTATTGATTTCCCTAATAACTTAGGTAGCCATACTATTTGCCCGAGAGTCTCAACTCTCTGTCATCCTTTGTCTTTGGAAGAATTAGCTGCATATTAAGTCAGGTCCACACTGCTAAGAGTTAGAAAATATGGAGCTCTGCACCTCTCACAGCAGAGAGCTGTGGACTCCACAGAAATGAGGGTCAGTACAGTATTGCCACTGAGGACAACAGTCTTATGTGACTTGGAAAAAGTTCAGGTTTGCCTGGAGTTATGTGGATTCCACTCATGTGACTGACAGACCTCAATGATGCTGTGAGTGGCGAACCATCTTCAGGGTTTTCATTCTGTGGTGTTCTGGCAGTCACAGACCCATGTCTCCCAGAGGCAGTGAGCAGCTGTCTGGCCCTCTGCCCAGTAGCAAAGAATCCTTTCCATAGTGCCCCTGGCCAACTCCTTGGCCAGGACAACTATAGATCTGTCACCTTGGCTCTGAATCAGGGAACACTCACTACACAGTGGAAGTCTAGAGAGAAGAGGCAGTGGGGAGGGGCCTAGAGGTCACTTCAGGCCATGAAAGGCAAAGCTGGCAAGGAACGTGGCTGCTGGAGTTACCTGAAGTGAGAGCCCCATAGATAAAACTGAAAGATGATAAGTTAGAGAGAAACCAGAGCTCCTGGGAAGCCTGAGTATTCCCTCAATAGAAGCAGACCTCTCCGGAAGACAGCCAGGGAGCTGACCTCACCCCAGGATCTGATCCCAACATGTATGAGCTCTCCATGAAAGCCAGAAGGAAGTTGCAAATTCTATAGCTGGGAGACCAAATACAGCCATGGCACTGTGTCTCCAAGGAAGTAAGAATTCTGAGTAGGCTTTGGTTAACAATCAAGAAAAGAAATATGGAGAAAAAATAATTCATGTATATGAGATTTGCAGATGCCTCCCTATGCAAGGACTGCAAACCCAATAACCTTTTCATTGGAGTGTAACTTCCTATGAGAGTAGATTTGGGGTGATCACCTGTTGGAGCAGTGAGGACAAATCCTTTAGAGCTTTCAGTGGTAACAGCCCAGTGTACCAAGCATGCCAGTGGTTCACCAGCATAAACTGAGAGTTCAGAAGCTGTTTGACGAAAAGTTTTTTGCAAAGGCTAGAGAGCAGCAGAACATGGAGGGACGTAGGTTGGGCTGAGAGGGGCTCTGGCCTCTGTAAGGAGCATACTGGAATTTGGTGAGAAGCCCTTCCTCTTGTTGGCCTTGTCCTGCCTCACCTGCAGTGTGCGGCTCAGGAGCTCTGCACCTCTCCCAGCAGAGAGCTACGGACTGCACAGAGATGAGGGTCAGTACAGTGTTGCCACTGAGGTCAACAGCCTGTGTTCCTTTGTGATCACAGAGGAACAAAGAGCCTTCAAAGGATACCCACAGCTTCCAGGCAGCAGAGTATGGCCCACTAGAAATGGCAGCTACAGCCCTAGAGCAAAGAGCAATCTAATAGGAAGGCAGAACACATTTCAATAAACACATAGGTGGGAGCCTATCTTAGCCCATTTGAGGAGGCTGTGCATCAACATTAGAGGTGAAAGTAAAAGTGAAGGACTCTCACGTTGACACATCCACACAGTAAATGTGAACTGGAATGATGAGGGGCTGGCTAAGTTCTGAGACCTTAATAAACTCCATGTAGAACATGTTTGCCATCTGACAGGCAATAGACAATATAGAAATCATTTTTCCAGTTATATCATGATTACTTGTATCAGTAGTTACTACATTTTGAGCTGTAAACAAGTTGACATGAATACTTGAGAAATGTGAATTTTAATCTCCTTCACAATAATCCATAATGTATGAGTTTTTAAAAACAATTGTTAAATCACACTGCCAAAGTATCAAAGAGTATCCACAACTTGAGAGAAAATGCTGAACCAGAGCAAATGTACTGAGTCAGAAAATAGCAGTCCTAGCAGCTGACCTACTCTGTGACTTTACATTTGTCTGAACACTGCTCCTTCCCTGCCTACGGAGTCTCACTGGGTCTATGTGGAAAGCAAAACTAAACAAGGTAAAAGTGTAGCTCTGTGGTAAGGCACCTGGCTACCATATAAAAGGCTATGGGCCCAATCCCTAGCACTGTAGAACAAAACAAAGCAAAATAAAACAAAACATTAAAAAACTAAGATAAACAATGCTCAGCTTCTACAGTTATCATAAGATTAAAGAGAGGTAAAAAATGTTTTATACACTCCATGGTACCATACAAACATTAATGTTAATATGTGGAAATGTTTAAGTGATATCACAGATGGGAATAAAACCACTACATCTATTTCTAAAGACCCCTAACAGGTTTGGGAGAGTTTCTAAAACAGGATGAAGAAATGGGCAGTTTAATTCATCCAAAACTATACTTTAATATAAATATCTAGACAAATAAAATTACTTTAATCTTCTGAAAACATGATGACCTATGAACTCTAAAAGCAGAAGGTGTGGTTTTATAACCTAGATTTGCCACTAGTGGTTGTGTGGTCTTGAGTTTCTCAACCTCTCTGTAGCTCAGACGGCTCATCAGCAAACTGAATGCAATAAACATATCTTCGTGAGAGAGTTGTCACAAAGACTCAGTTAAGTTAAACATACAAAGCCCTTTCAGTAATGTCAAATACCAAACATGGGTCATATGCTTAATATTATAATTATAGACACTATTATTGTATATAGTTGCTTAAACATATCTGCATCTCTTAGGCACAAGCCAAGGCTCAATGTGTTCTATGAGAGAAAATGAAAGAAAATTCTGTGAGAGGCTTTACTCAGCTTTCCTGGAAATGCCATCTTGAACAAGGGCTGCTCCATGTATCTCTATGAAGGCTGCAGGGTTTAGACCACCTCAGCTCATGAGGTGGGTTCTTTCCTTTTACCTAAAGCTTCTTAACCTTTTGAAATACTAAAATACTCAGGGTGGTGGGGAAAAAAAGCATGAGAACCAAAATGGTTCACTACCACATCCTTGGCCCCTGATTAATGTTATCCTGGTATCTTTCTGGCCCCAAAGCCTTGAAAAAGAACAGTTAAATTCTCTGGGCAACAGCACACTGGGGCTATTATAAGTTATTGTTCCATTTTTTTTGGTGAGCTACAGAGCAAAGAGTCTATTTACCTTGTTTAGTTTTGCTTTCCACATAGACCCAGGCTATAAAAAGCTATTTCTAATGTGAGTCTATTCATGTTCAAGGAAGCTTCATTTAGCTCTCAAGTGGACTTTTTGATTCTAATCATTCAAGATCAGTATTTATCATATATCAGAAAAATATGATCAGCATTCTCCTGAGAAATGTTCAGTGTTGGAAGACAAATCATTAAAAGCAAAATTTGAATAAGATAATGAAGTAGAAAAGGACCAAGCTCTGTTTTTCTTCCATTATTATTAATGTAAATCTAAAGTGCAGTTGGCCATTATGGAGGAAGTCAGGGCACACAGGAAAACCATGTTTCCCTTTCTCTCAGGCACCCAACAAGGACAGACCTTGTCTGGAGAATACGGCACACATTTCCAAATCTGTGCTTTCAGTGCGGGAAAAGAGGACTTCCAACACTGCTAAAGACATAAAAATATAAAACAAACAGGCTGCACATCTCATCTCAGCAAATGCTTAGTAAATGGGTGGAACAAGCAATTTATTCAAGCTTAGTCCTTGGAATTCCAAGTGTCTCATGTTAACATTTGGTTTATTGCCCCAATCACTGATGAGAACATCAGATGCTTTTTTTTTTTTAAATTTTTTTATTATGGGTCCTTATGACAAAAAAAACAGGCAAACTGAGGAAGGTGAGTTGAGGGGACTCTACTTTCAAAATGCTCCTGTCATGCCACTATATGTCATGAATTAGAAAAATAAATGTTAGTGGTTCTAGGTAAAGGCAATAGAAGAGAACTTTGTACTAGTTCTAAAACTGTAATGTCCCTTAAACATACATTGTCAGATGGAGCAAAATCTCAAATATGAAAAACTATGAAAATTTCAATCTGACTGTATTTAAGTCAACTAGCTTTATGAATGAATCTACTTAAGTATTAGTGTCAATTATTTGCTTTAAAGGTTTGTCCTATAATACTGTACCACAGAAAGTAGATTATGTAATCCTCATAATTAGGTCCTACATATACATTTAAAATTTATTTATTATTATTATTATTTTTTTTTGTCTTTTTGAGACAGGGTCTTGTTATGTAGTTCAGGCTGGCCTTGAGCTCACTTTTGTAGCCCAGGCTGGTCTCAAACTCGCACCGATCCTCCTGCCTCAGCCTCCCGAGTGCTGGGATTACAGGCGTGCGCCAGGACTCCCGGCTCATTTAAAATTTAAACAAGAAGCATTTAGAAATTGAAGCAACAGTTTAGGACACAGCTATCCATCAGAAATACAATACAAGCCACAAATGCAAACAATATACACAATTTAAAATTTTCTAGCAACTACATTAATAAATCTAAGTTCAATAATGTATTTTATTTATCCCATTATATTAAAATACTATGATTTACACAATCATTTCAAAAAATTACGAGACATTTTACATTTCTGCTGTCTACCCCCTGTGTATCTTTTATATTCCCAGAACATCTCCTGTAGGCCAGCCATCCTGCATGTGCTCAGTGCTGCATGTGCCCAGTGACCACTGTGTCAAACAAAGCAGGTTCAGGCTAACTTTATCATTACAATATAACAACTGGGTCACAGCTTGAGTATATACAGAAAGAAAGTGGTACAGACACCAGTGAAATCCCCGGGAGGTGAGCCATAGCTAATTTAGCACATTCATCACAAGAAGATGAAAATGTGAATGCTCACCTTATTAGAAGAACAACTGTCTTAGTTACTTTCGTGTTACTGGGACATAACACCTGATGCCAACAACTTGTGGGGAGGTTTACACTGGTCCATAGTTAGCGGCTCTGAGGCAGGAAGGGGATGGTGGGAAGACCTAATGGAAGAAAGCTGCTCACACTGTGGCAGACAGGAAGTAGAGAGAGAAAGGAAAGCAACATAACACCTACGCCCTTCTAGGTCGGCCTCTGAAACCCTCCATCACCCACCAGGCCCTCTTCCCAACAAAACCTTCCGCCATGGATTCGTCAGTGTATTATATCACCCCAATGATCCAATCACCTTTGGAAAGCTCCAACCTCTAAATGTGCAGGCCTTTTGAGGAACATCCTCAATCTAAACCACAATTACAACAGAGATCACGATTCTCCGGGAAACCCTGACTATGTATTCTGCATAATTTTCTTAAAAACTTGTGAATATATTTTCAGCTGTTCATTCACACACACTAATATGGTTTTCATGTACACACTCTACTGTATATAAGATTAGATAGGTTAGCGGGACAACCTACACACTATAAGAGGAAACATTTGTATACCTGAATAAATTTACAAAGGCTCATGCAGACTTGCTAGCACCAACAGCGCTCACAGATAAACTTATAGCTCCACAAAAGCAACCATCAAGATTTCTACATAGTGTAGGATACAAGGCAACAAAAATACATCAGCCTCAGTGTTAAATACTAATAGATGTTTTAAGTCAGTTAACTTTGAAGGTCTTCTCTTACTTTAATAGGTGGATTTTCCCCTCATCTTAATTTTTCTTAAGCCCTCTCTCCTGTTTTTACCTCCTCAGACTGCACAGGACAGAAAGATAGTGAAAACTTGGCAACTACAAGTTTTTCAGTGAGAGTGAAGAGGTATTATGGCAGGAGGGTGGGAAAGACTGCAGGAAAAGGCTGTGGTGTGAATGGCTGCCTGATAATGGAGATTTGGGGGAAGCTCTTGGGGACTGCAGTGGAAGGAAGAGAGTGTTGCTAGTAATGAGGAAGTCTAGGAAGTAAGTCACCTACAAATGATGGGGTGTCCCTGTTCACAAATGCTTGCCCTCTCCATGTATATGTCTTAAATATTCACCTCTTCTTCACTTTCAAGAGGTCATAGAACTAATGTCTATTATTTTCCCTTTGCTTATCAAAATCATAAAATCAACAAACCTACAGCATAGGACTCACTTGCTTTGGGCATATATGCCTAGATTGCTCAATACTCCTGCCTACTGGTCTCTTTAAATACACTGAAGAATAACAAGGCTGTCTTTTGGAAGTTTGTTACTACCTCA
Source organism: Myocastor coypus (assembly GCA_004027025.1). Classification (NCBI taxonomy): domain Eukaryota; kingdom Metazoa; phylum Chordata; class Mammalia; order Rodentia; family Myocastoridae; genus Myocastor; species Myocastor coypus. The sequence goes on from PVJA010006242.1 coordinate 43,688, forward strand.
TTCATTCATTCATTCATTCATTCAATGAACAGTATTAGGCCCAGTATGATAGGAAAAGGTTCTCTAAAATATCATATAAAAGGGTAACGTTATTCATCTTTTTAGCTGAGAATTACAGTCTCTTAACAGACTTTCTCTTCTGCCTCTCCTTCCTTCTTTCACTTCATTCTTTCTTCCTGTCATATAACAGAAAGAAAATACCATGTCACTTTAAAAGTGCTGAGTATGCTTACTGCTGACCTAGAGAGTCTATATTTTGAGATCTTAGGGGTCAACCACTCCTGGATACAATATGGAACTTCACCTACCACACAGCTGCATTTCTAAATCTCCAATACATTTCAAAGTCTTTTATGATGAGACTCCATAAGTGGGAGCAGTTGGCAAAGTGTGACCATGGTAAACTGTATCACAGTCACAAAGAAACATGGCAGAAGCAACTGATTATAAGCAACATACTGTAAGTAAAATTAAGATTTTTGAAAAAAGTTACAGCTTGGTTCCATTATCTTTGTTCGTGGCTTGGTCAATCACTGTCTATGTATATGCCTAGAGATGAGCTTTATTTGCTTATCTATCTAAGATGCTAATTAGGATTAGTGTCCCTGGAAGGTAACTCTAGTCAGGTAACATCCTTGACATTCCCAGCTCCACCTCTTAGAAGGTAACATGGAGACAAAAGCACAGCAACTATGCAGCTAGAGCAACCTGGTATGTGTCCATGAAATGTATGCATCTGTGTATCTCCAGAAGCTATGGATTTTTGGATGCTAAACTGCAAAGCAGAACGAAACAGCATCAGAACTGTAGATGATGAATGTGAAGGAGGTTCAGGAGAACTGAAAGTAAATGAAGAGAAACAACTTGGATAAGTTATCCAACTGGGTCAGATGTGTTAATTCTGCTGCCTGTAGCCGAGGATGAGAGGGTTATTGGTGCAATGTATGTACATGTGATGAACACTTACACTGAGCCTACATCAAGTTGTACAAAGAGCACACACAGAAATAATGATCACAAATCTATGGAAGTGGCTTTACATGTTATCAGAGAGACATTTCAAAAACCTCTTTAGAAATTTAATGTCTCAATTTGACCCAGAAAATCTACATGCATTCTACCTTCAGGCAGGCAGTCTAATCTACAGAGTGGAGTGGGTGATACAGGGATGCAGGGCATGAACAGGCATGAACAGGCATGAACAGGCATTGATCATTCTAGCCACTCTACCAAATTACCTGCAATAACCAGTGAGTCTTCCGGCCCTCTTCTTCAGTGGAAAGAAATAGCTAAATAATTCCACAGGAATGAACTGATGGTCTGTCTCTTACCCTTATATATGGTCATTCTTATCTATCCATTCATCCAGCTATTTATTCATCCACCACTGTAATAGAAATATACTACCAAGCTCTGCGTTCCCACAACTAACTTCCTGTTCCAACCCAGACCCAAACCACACCGCTGGGAGCAGAGCCCGCGTGCCGGCTGGGTCAAGATCCCTGGCCTGCCTTCCCTTTCCCCGCTCCCCACTCTTTTTTTTTTTTTTTTTTAACCCCTCCAGCCCAGGCTCCAGCACTGAACCCATCGAATAGCTCAGTTGGCAACCGATCTGGTCCATGAGCCTACCAGGACTATTCAATCCCAAAGCTCCACCTCCACCTACAGACCACATCCGCCAGGATTCACAAAAGCTAGCAGCCAGAGCTCCAACACAGAGTCAGGAACCTCTGTAGAGGAACCAGCTTGGAGTCTCCAGACCAAACGCCCATAGACACAGCATAATGCCACCAAAGTGCAGAGGTCGCTTCCATACAAAATGATAATAACAAGGAGTAGGAGGCAATCTCAGGACACGTGCCCACCCAAACCAAATACAGAAGACACTATCATGGAAGAAAATGAGAATCATACAGATGAAACCTCTGAATTGGTAGCATCTGAGGCAGACACACAAGTGCAGAAACTTATAGAGCAACTGAGATCAGAGATAACATCTGAAGTAAAAAAAGAAATACATGAAGTGGAAAAACAGCTGAAGAAACGTATAGAGGACATCAGAGCAGAAATAATATCTAAAGTTGACAAAGACACGCCTAAATCAATAGCATCCCAAGTAGGGGAACAACTACACAAAAGTAGAAAGGAGAACAGAACAGAAATAATCTCTGTATTAGAGAGAGAAAGGATAACCATAATGACAGACTTCAATACTATTAAAGATGACATCGAAATATACTACCAAACTACTATAAAGCAACTACTCTTGGGTCTGCCTTTTCTAAAGCACAGCAGTAATATACAATGCAGGTATGTATAATTGTGTGGATGCCCAGTGATGGTCTGATACATAAAGATTTATTTTCATTAAACCTAGACTTTATGAAAAACATAGAGCACGTGCTATTACAAGGCCTCCATCTAATCTGTCCATAGTGGTGGTTATTGTAGGTAAAGTGGTTAAGGAGGAAGGCAGGGAAATTTTTAAAATGTTAGCCAGGTAATTTGTTAACCTTAGTTACAATTACTCAGTATTCCAGACAATTCTTTTTAGTCCAAGTTTGAGAGAGAGAGAAAGACAGACAGATAAGACAGATACCACCCAACCATGGTAAATGAGAAACTGATATGGGGTAAGAGAGGGAGGGGTTATTGATGCACACACTACTGAAAATATTTTGCCTTTGTAAGTATAATTTGAATTTTTAGAACATATGCCTTAGCATCTGGGTCAGAAAATATGGAATTCCTAGCTGACTACATAGGAGTGAGTTCATTTTATTCTGTATCTCTTTATCTTTGGAGGAATTTCCTGTTCTACAGTTCTTCCATGTTGCTGAGTGCACAAGACTGGGTGCGAAGCAAGAATGACCAGAATTACTGCCATCTGTTCCTGCTCTGCACCTCTCTAACATCCAATCCACTCTATAGGTTAGACTGCCCACTGAAGGTAACAAATCAAGAGTTATGTGTGGTGCTTGCAAAAGTAATTTTTTTATTTAAATAGTTTTATCCATAAGCAACGTTAAAGTTGGGGGCATAACATTCAAGGCCTGGGTTATATGTTGAGCAAGGGCTTCAACCTGGAGGGCTAGGTCTATGGTCTTTACCCCTGGTTTCTAGCAGCACACCAAACACAGCAGTTAACATTTTTGGTCACATGCTATTCCTAGGGGTTAACCATTGTGTTATGGTTTATATCTAGTTGTTCCCCCAAAGTCTCATGAGTCATGGGGTGGGGACTTGGGTCTTGGAGGACACTCAGGATTTGGACTTTTCAGCAATGCTGAAACTGCTGGGACTTTGGCAACTCTTCCAGATGGATTAAATGTCTTTTGTACAAAGGAACATGTATGAGACTTTGGGGGTCCAGGAGTGGAATGTTATGGTTTATGTCTAGTTGTCTCCCCAAAGCCTCATGAGTCATGGGGCAGGGACTTCTAGAGTTTGAGACTTGATCCATGATCCACTGGGATTATGTGTTTTAATACTGATGAGATTATGGTCCAAGTATTGCTGGGAATTATAGGTGTGGCCTGAGGTGGATAGGCTAAGGCAGAGACCCTGATGTAATTTAAAGAGAGACAGAGAGACAGACTAGAGATGTTGTTCTCTGCTCCCCTGGTTGGTTGGCTGCCTTTGTCGCAATTGTTGCTGTTCCACCGCCATAAACTGGATGCTTTCTGACCTGTTCCACTCAGCCTTGGGCCAGCCGAATATGGACTGAAACCTCCAGTAAGTGAGCTAATAAACCTTTCCTTCCTTCATTTTGAGTGTCGGGTATTTGTCCCAGCAATGAGTAAAAAGTAACTAAGACACATTGCAATGCCTGGTCATGGCATCTGTTAAGTCATTTCCTGGTGAGAGGAGGGACTTATGACCTGCACCATGATAGCCTACATGGCAGCTTTCTGGTCACTCTCCCACATGTCTCACCACAGGTTGGCATACCATAGAGACAGGGCACTATCTGTTACTCTGTTCAAGCCTATAGTCTGAACATCAGCTCCCTCAAGATGGTCCAACTGTCTGTGTACACACATGTAGGGGTAGGGGGCCTTCTTCATGCATCACAAGCAACCACACTATGCAAAACTCTGTGCATTGGCTTGATCTGCCTATTCTGGTTTCAAACCAGAGTACTTCCACACTAGGCTGGGTATAAACTGCTGTCCACTGTGGGGTAAGGTCAAGGCTAGCCTCATTAGTATAGCCAGCATCAGCTGGAGGTCCTTCTTTTCCTTCTGCATAGGGACTCAGGGTGATGCCCTGTAGTCCATCCTCCTGGACAGGTTCCTGGGCCATGTACATCATGAGCCCTCAAATCATTGCCAGCTCAACTACCGAGAGGCCTGTGCTGGAGATACGTACCCAATGCATGGGAGTGGGGCACTGTGCCACCCAACCCCTGAGATGAGCTGTCTAGGTCCATAACCAGCCCTCTCTCTGTCCAAAGATTTCTCACAGGCATGTACAGCAGCATACAGTACTGCTGTTTGTTAATCAGGGAACTCCGGCTCGCAACTCCCTTCTACAACTGTGACCTAGACCCAACAGGGTACTTCCATTTCCTCTGTTTTCATCATAGGCCTCAGAAAAATCCATCGTCATCATATTGATGGTTAGGAAAAATGGCAGGTTAGGGTCGCTGACTTTTAGGGCTTGTACCTAAGCAACAACCCTCTTTGAATCCAGTAAATAGCTTCCAATGCATCTATCCAGCAAGCAGCTTCTACTGTGTCTGTCTAGTCTCATTTGTACCTTGTTTGATCATTTGGTATAAAAAGGGCATAGCAGGCTAGTACATCTGCCAAAAACCTAATAAGCCTACATATGCCTATAATTTGCATACTGTCCTGGGTCTGGTCTTGCCCAACCATTTAACATCCAAGAATTTGATAAGACAAGCCAGTTCTCTGGACCCTGTCTTTCTCCATGGCCCATCCCCACATCAGCAAAGCATCCTTCAGACTGCATGGTGGCTTTTAAATCTGTAAGTAATCAGAGGTTAACACCATATCATCAATATAATCAAACAGTGACACATGGCCAAGTCCTGAGCCATGAGGCCATGACACAAAGTTGAGCTATGCAGACAGCTTTGTGGCAATACCTGGAAGGTCCTCTGCCTACCGTCTCAGGTGAAGGCAAATTGATCTTGATTGTCAGGTGCAACAGTAATAGAGAAGGAGGCATTAGCCAAATCCACAGTACACATAATGGTATCGACCAAGTGTCAGGGTTCAATGTCAGGCACCATTGCACGCAGGGAGGAGTCATTTTATTTAGTTCCTGATAATCCACAGTTATTCTCCCATCCCATCTGGCTTTTACACTGACCATATGGGGAAGCTGAAGGAGCTCTGTGTAGGTAGCATCACCCTTACTTTTTCTAATTTCAAGATAGTCTGTTCTATTTCCTCATGGCCTCCAGGCAGATGGTCCCGCTTTAAACACACAACCTGTATGACTCACAGGAGTTAGCAGTGTGTGGTGTGGATGGCACTGGACTGCAGCTTTTACCAAATAAATTCTCAACCAGAATTTTCTCTGGATGGTGTCTAGCCAGGCACAATTAGTACGCCCATCCTTAGTATGTAATCAGAAAGTGGGGAAACAAACATCATAGAGGTATGAGGCCAAGTGTCTGATACCCATGGTCACCTGGCCCTTCTTTATCATGATGTAGTGACCTCCACACCCTTGTATGGATTCAGGGGGTCCTTTAAAATTGCCTGAGTTGTTGTATATTAGTATGGACCCAGCTCCAGTATCCACCAATGCTAGTACACACTATGTATTTTGGAGGAACCAGTGAACAGTCAATTCCACATGTGGCCTCTAGTCTCCCAGGACTCTATAGACACAAGAACCTTGGTCTGCTTCCTAATCAGGGTAAAAGGAGGCCAGTGTCATTTCTTCCAGCTTCACTGGGGCTGCTTTGGACTTTTGGCCTTGGTCCACTGGCTGGTATTGCTGCTCAGGGCATAACTGCCTCCACAGGATCCGTAATGCATCCAAAAGCTGCCTATTGAACTTATCTGCAGTTAGGCTGGCAGCCAGCAGGTCTGTTCATATCTGGCATCCAACAATCTTCAGGGGCACCATAGGCTATCACTAGGGAAACAGCCCTGCTTGTCCAGTGCCTTCTTCTTTTTCTCCTTTGCCAGTACAATGCTTATAGGTTTCTCTTTACCTAATGCTTTACTTCCACATCTTCCACCCTAGCCCATGCATTGATAGCATTGTGGACTGGGTGATCTGAAAAGGGGGCTAGAAGAGCTGCCACTGGCCCAAATGTGCCTGTGAGCCCACGTGCTAGGATCACGTGTCTCATGCATGCCACCAGCAGTTCCCCCACTGGGGCTACAGTGCAAACATCATTAGCTACATCCCATTTCACAGAGCAGGTCTAGATGGTGACTTGCTTCAGTAGGCACCTGGATTCTTCCAAGCCAGTAAAGCAGCTGCCAATAATCAATTTATCACAGTCTGACTAGCAGTTTCTGGGGCCATCTTCTGCTCATTCTTCAGAACCTGCCTCACAGAGTGAGTGCTAGTTATGCTGGCTACTGAGGTAGCCTGTGGATATAACTGTGTGATATCAGGCCCATCTTCCTACAGCCATAGCAGCCACACTGGCAGTTTCACCCACCTTTTGTTTTAATTTTTTTGTCAGCTCCTACAGCTCCATGCTGTATAGGTCATGTACACTGTATCCCAGATAAAGGTAGGTGGCTTTCCCAATCCTCCTCTCTGTGCTAAGAGTCCTCTACCTCTACTTTTGATGACCAGCGATTCTAGCATGCAAAGCCAGAGGCCCTCTCCATGGGCTTTCCCAGACATGAGAACTGAGGCTTCTGGAAACATTTCTCAAGAAGGTACTGCTTTCCACACCTCCAACCTGAGCTCCACGACAGCCAGCTATTGTTCCAGATCCCCTTCTGTCTGCTGCAGCTCATGTACTTGACAGACAAGGCTGTATACCTCTTGATTTACACAGTAGAAGAGAATGAAAAAAGCCAAGCTACCTGCCCTTCCAATTTCATGGTGAAGGGGAGGAATCTGTTATTTGTAAGGCTTGCAAGACAACCCCAGGCTCCAAACAAACTGTTTCCCAGTCCTCCAGGGCCTTCCAAACTGCCAAGAAGGTGGCTACAGGTAGCCATGGTGAGACCAGGGTTGCTTATCAGCCATTCCCCTGGGCTCTTTCACCTTCAGGTGCTGTTTCCACGGCCTCCATGGGACTACTCACCTCAATGTCCCACTCACTGACTAAGCTAGGCGTCAGCCTGCTTAGGGTACCCAAGGGAGCTGTCATCAGGTGAGGTCCCAAGGTTAAAGAATACATGTGGGCAAGACATCTGCAGCAGCAGCAGGCAGCATGAAGCAGAGCAGAGAGCCACAGCAAGAACCATTTATGTCTTCACTGTATGATTCCTATACAGGTTATCTTGTATTTACATTGTTACACAGTACTATAACCAGTGCATGTGTGTTTACTTGTGCTGAGTCATGGTTACATAATTTTATCCTATTGTGCACCTGTGCTAGACAAGCAGGGTCATGTCCTCATATGTCCTTAGATACCCCTGAGCTTTGAAGCTATCTGAATAGTTCCCCATAGAAAGCTATAATAATAATAATAATAATAATAATAATAATAATAATTCTCTTACTGGTTTGGTTGGGAGTCCTAAAAATGACTTACCTTTGTGATGCCCTGAAGAAGTGCATGCATGTGAATGTGTTTGCGTGTGTGAAAATGTGTTGCTGGAGATGTCATACCACACCTCCAACAGATTACGTACACCTTGGCAATGTAGAATAATTTGACTGCAATGTTGCACATGCCTTTCCTTGCCACACCTCACAGCATATCAACTGCCTCCTCAGGGTACTGTTCTGATGCCAAATTGGCATGTGCAGGCATGTAGGGTATGACCAGGTGAAAGCACACAAAGGCATCAAAGATGAGGCCTAGATATAATCAAAATGAGCAAAGCTGCAATTCCCAACACCTAAAATCCCAGGGTAACATAAAAAATACAAACTAAAGCTGTCAGATACTGAAAGATAAACATTACTCCCAAAGATGAAAGATAAAGATGCATGGGTAGCAATATCTGTGATCATGGTCACAGAATTACTCCTGAGAGCAAGGACACAAATGCTTAGTGGCTTGAGTTTCATTTCTCAGGTAGAAACCACATCCGCAAAAAGTATAGGGATGATGCCATCTCATCCAGAGGAGGAGTGAAATGGCATAGCCCTTTGGGAAACACTTTCAGTTCTATTTAACAAGCACTTTAAATGTTTTAACTTTTAGCTCAGTGGGTCTGCGACAGTTCTTTACAAGGATGTTTGTACCTAGCATAAGAAGAACGGCATCAACCAAAGTGAAACAGCAATGCTCATTATAAGAAACCCATGAGTATAATCACATACTCAGAAAGTGAAGTGAAAAAAAATCGTGCAAATTTATCTTGATATAATGTTGGATTAAAAAAAGCAATCTATACAACTATGTACATCAGAATGATCCTCATTTTTTATTAAAAAAGGAAAGATACCAGGAAGATAGAAAGTTAACAGCAAAATGTTAGCATTTAATGAGCCTCCTAGGAGAAAAGCATTATGGGAGAGTCCTTTCCTTCAAAGCTTTCTAATTTTTTTTTTTTTTTTCCGAACTTTCTATATGGCTCTGAAGAGCGCTGCCATCAAAGATAACAGAGCTGTGGGAAAGAAGGTAAAAGCAATGGGAATTTCCTATGGCCTGTGGTAGATAATTCAGGCAGTCCTTGTCATCTATCCTGAGCATTTGGTATAAAAGAATTCTTCCCTCAATTTCAGCTCCCACACAAAAGAGCAGATAGAGGAGAGAAAAAGCAAAAGGAAGGAAAAAGTAAGGAGACAATGAGATCAACACAGAAACCATTCAGAGCAGGATTTCTCAAATCTGGCTGCGCAGTGGAAAAAACAGCTTGAAAAAAAAAATGTACAGGTCTGTGCTATCACCCAGATTCATGGAATCACTCTTCTGGTGGGGTCTCTAGCTTTCACTTTTAAAAATACTCCTAAAAAAATCCCAGCTCCAACATGGTCTGAGAATCAGGAAGTAGAAAACCAGTGGTTCTCAAACATTAGCAGTGTTCAAATCAGCTCTAAACCTAAAGATGCAGAGTGTGAGCTTCCAATTTAGTGGGTGGGGGGCCTGAGACCCTGCACCTCCAGCAAGTCAGTGATGCTGATGGTGTGGGGCCAGGGACCACATGCTGAAAACCAGCAATGTTGGGTTTGGTCCTCAGGTATGTTTTGATGGCCTTGCATTGCATACAAGATCCATATAAATTTGTGTGGCAAATCAAACTTTTATATCCTATCCATTTACTGATAGACATTTTGGGGCTCACAAATATCATGGCACTCCAGTGAGGAGGGGTACAGCTATTTGAATTGATAAAAAACTAAACCTGAAGTCTAAAGGAATTTTAACACGTTAAGAATGGGTAGCATACAAAGTGTGCTACCAAGAGGCAGTTCCTAGCTGTTTTTGCTTCCTCAACAGATTGGCCCTGGACAAGATGAAGCCTTGCAAAGAAGCAAACAGAATGCTGCCCATTTTGCTTTTGGTTTATTTTTGTGTTTAATCCTTGTTAGTACAGAAAAAGTGACAATGCATTCAGCACAGAAAAGCTCAGGCTGTCTTAAACACAAATTTGAACTTTATTATTATTATTATTTTTTATGTACTTATGTTTTTTGTCTTTTTTTTTTTTTTTGTGGGACCAGGGTTCGAACTCACGACCTTGCACTTGCCCAGCAGGCATTTGTGCCTCGGAGCTATCTCCCCAGCCCCTATTTTTTATGTACTTATACAGGTTCTACAGGATCTCACTACACAGATTGGACTTGTAGTGATCCTTCTGTTTTCAGCCTCCCAAGCACTGAAATTAGAGGCATGCACCACCAAACCCAGTCTCAATCCTCAATTGCTGTCTCAGTTTGCCCCGGGATGGGGCCAGCATGGTAGCCTGGGGATCAAACCCAGGTCCCTGCATCTGCCTAAGCAGGTATTTAATCCTCTGAGCTATCTGGTTGTCCTAAAATTTGAACATTTTTATGGACTCAGGCCTGTATACCTATATGTGTGAAGATCAGGCCCATCAAAATTCCTCTAACTTTGAAATATGCTGAATGTTAAATTAAGGGGAGTTTTAAAAATGGGTATCTAATTACTGCTAATATGAAATAGTTAGAAAAAGCAAAAGCAACCAAACCATGGAAACACCAAACACCATCTGGCTGTTTCGTTTTGCAGCCTTAACTGTATTCACAGCCTCCCTCCTGAGGCCTAGCAGGGAGCACTGCAAGCTTTGTGAAACATCAACTCAACTCTCTGCCTCTGCTCACCAGACTCTGAGTGCATGGGGTGTGTGGGGGGGTGTTCCTGGAGGCTGGGAAACAAACGGGAGGCTGTTCTGTTCCAATCTGGGATGAGTAGGCTGAAGAAAATTATTATTCTAAAACTTCTTTTGGTACATTGTCTTCTAAAAGGAAAATATTGTATTTGCTGTTAGGCAGAGAAAGAGGTAGACAGGCAGACAGGCAGACAGGCAGACAGGCAGACAGGCAGGCAGACATAGAGATACACACAGAGATACAAAGAGAGATGAAGAGACAGAGTGAGGGAGACTGGGACACACAGAAAGACAGAAACAGAGGATGGAGTATTAACTAGTCAGCCTACTTATAAGTCTTCACCTGCTCAGAAATGAATGCTGTGTTTTAAGACACTAGATAAAACAGACTTGCCCACTCATACTAATCTAAAAAATTTATGTAATTTTTAATGTTCAAATAATATTGTTGTAAGTCGTGTCTGGGAAGCATCTATCTGAAATATGTGATCCAAATTCAATAAGCTTGTTATGGTTTGTGTCTAGGTGTCTCCCCAAAGCCTCATGTAGTCATGGGGTGGCTTCTGGGGTTTGTGATTGATTACTGTGGGGGTTGATGCTGCACCTGCTCTGGGGCAGGTAATCTGCATTACAGTATAAGGAGGGATGAAAGGTTAGCTAGCTGACTGATCTGCTGCTCCTCCCTTTAGCTTTCTGCTCTTTGCTGCTGCCATGAAAGGTTGCTCTCTGCCATGTGTCACTTTGTCCTGAAGCCAGCTGAGTATGGACTGAAACCTCCAGTAAGTGTGAGCTCAAAAAAACCTTTCTTTTCTTCATTTTGAATGTTGGGTATTTGACCCAGCAATGAGAGATCAGCAACTGATATAAGGCCTAAATAACCTTAATCCCTAACGAAGTCAAGACAATTGCCTATCATAATGTTTGATCTTCCTTTTTTCCTAGAATTGCCATTTTGGTTAACCAACTGGTCACTTAGTACGAAGACTACATTTCTTCACCTTCCTTGTAGCCATGTGACTATGTCCTGACCCAAAGGATGTGAGCAGCAGAAGTAGTGTGTGTAACACCCAAGCAACGTCTTTTGTGGAGAAAAGCATGCCCTTTTTCCTGGGTCACAAAGAATAGGAGTCATACTGAGCCATGACCACAGAGTTCCTTGCTCAAGATGACAAGGTGGTATGAGAAGAGGCAAAACACTGAAGACCAAAAGCCATCAACCCAATTCTAAACTACTACATGACATAGAAATAAATGCCTATACTTTTTAAGCTATTATTTTAAATTTTCTGTCACAAGGAGCCTAAAACCTCAAATGATTCAAGAGTCAGCTTGAACTGGAATCAGTGATCATACTGTAACAATAAATCCTTCAAGACCAGTTCTGATAGTTTGTTAAATGCCTGGACACCTAAGAGTATCAGAGTTGTGGACTTCTCTAGAGAAGAAAATCATTTTTTTTCTGACCCAGGCCACTAACCTGAAGTACTAGCCAGAGTTGAGACTACACATTTTCCAGAAATCTGAGCTTTCTTCCAGCAGTGTGGCACCCAACCCTACTGCCACCCCTGCAAACATACCAGGCCTCCTTCACAGTCACACATTCCTAGGTCCGCATTCCCATTGGTCTCATCCTCCCGACACTGCCAAGGCTGCATTAATAAGTGGCAGCACATCAGGGACAGAGCTCAAGCATCACCAGCAATCTGTGGAGCAATGTGTCTATGCCTGTGTACAGAGTCACCTGTATGCAATGTGCAGTGTATGCTGGGCTGCCAGGCTCAGGAAGTGGCAAACAGTGACAAGGATACTCCTGGGAAGTCTGAGTGGTTGCCAGATGTCAGCAAGAAGAATGTCAGAGAGAGAGAATGACTTGAAGGCATGCACATGATACCACTGGATGTGAAGTCAGAGACAGAGTGAACAAGGATGTTGGGTGTGACCCTGGACATACTACAGATGTAATGGGGACCTCGGTTGGCTCAATGTTTTGCAAAAGCCTCCTATCTTCTGAGTCAAAATCTCAGGCTGGCACAGAGATCTGCACCAAGCTACTGAGAGGCTAATGATGTAAGAGGACTTCAAGTTTAAGGTGAGCCTGGGCAATTTAGCAAGACTCTGTCTCAAAATAAAAAATGTCAGGGAATGCAGTTTGTTGATCTCTATGTCTAATTTCCAATGTTTTTTTTTAAAGTCAAAATCTTGACAATGGGATGAAAAAATGTGTGTTTCAGAGTCTCAGTCAGCCCGGATGATTTTTAACTTAGAGACCTGTCATTTAGCATGCTCAGTGGACAGTGGCATCAGCCTTGCCTGGACCCACACTAGAAATACAGGACAGACCTCTGTCTCGACACAGATCTCAGAATCAGAACTCGCCCAGTAACAAAGTCCCAGGCAATTCCCAAGGACACTGAAGTTTGAGACTGCCTGCCAGCTTTGATGAATGATGACATGTCTTCAATATATTTAGCCATTGTCATGAGATTCAAAGAATCTGTTTGCTTTTCGTCTTGTTAAATTAAAAAAAAAAAAAAAAAAACATAGTGAAGATTAAAAGTAACAATGCACAGAAAAACAGAGTATGGTGTAAAGGGCCAAGAAAGGCCAGTGTGGAGTTTGCTATCGCTATTATTATTAACTACTATAGTCATTGGTATAGATCTGGCAAACTTAACAGAATTGCTCAGGGAATAGGCATTTCTGATTCTGAAGCCAACACTTCTCACTTGTAGTTTACTTACTCCCACCTGCTGGGTCAACAACATTCTCCCCACTGAACAAGAATACAAGAAGTCTTGGTCTTGACTGATACCCCAAGGCTAAGTGCTCTGGAGGAATCTGTGGACCTCATGCAGGGTCATCCACCAATATGCCACCAAACATCACACCGCTTGGCCACCAGAGAGCTCAGCCTCTCATCCACTATGTCACCTTCTGAGAAGAAACAGTGGCACCACACTCACGTGACAGCAGACTTTTGGCCCTAGGGACCCACTACAAGCCAGGAGGCCCCCAGTTCCCAGACTGGCACACACAATACCTGCAGATAAGCACATAAATAGAGTGTGTCAATGCTTTTCCTGTGACTTTCACCAGACTTGATCTGCTGGCAGGCAGATGTGTGGTCGGTCATGTGATACACTCCTCAATTTGTGTCACTGGAGCTCCACAAAGAGGCAGCCTGGATGGGACAGCCAGACTCTATTCCTTATTTACTCTCTCTTTCTGCCCAACTTCTAGAGGTGTGTGTGTGTGTGTGTGTGTGTGTGTGTGTGTGTGTGTGTGTGTGTACATAAGTGTGCACCAATCCCACACAGAACTGTATCCCCTCTTTTTTGAGCTCTTAGGAAAAAATACTCTATCAATTACAATTATACAGGAAAACACTAGCAACAGTTCAGATGCTGGTTCAGGGGTTCCTGGCCACTGATTTTGCAGACTGAGCTCTGAGTCCAACTCTGAGGTCCCTCATCTCATCCCCAGGTAATAGCTTTTGTTCCTGCTGTACAATTAAGTCACTGTTTGCTTTGTTTGCATGTGTACCAAACATACAATGCCTCTTATTCTCAAGGCCTAAAGAAAACAGGCATTGGCATGAGGTGCCCACATCTTCCTTAATGAACCAAACAATCCAACCCAAAATTCAAAGGCTAAACTTTCAACAGCAAACAAAAAGCTCGTGTTCCAGTCCAGTTCACTGAAACCAAGTGACTTTCATGTCAGACTAAATCCTGGGAGCCTTTCCTTACTCTCCTTTTATCAACACATTTATCAGTCAGTTCCACATGTAAGCACAAGAAACAAAATGAACATATGACGCTTCAGAGTAAAAAAAAAAAGAATCACTGAGAACCTTATTCCACATTCTAAGTTTACTCAATGGTCTCCTGTCCCAGAAGCTTGAGGACCAAGCATTTTGGCCATCTGAACAGGCAATTCAGTTTTGGAACTGGTCTCCTAACTCATTACCATAAAATGACTCCAAAACTCCTCAGATAAGGAATCCCTGGAAAGAGGACATCACTGTAAAACAGACTTGTCACTCTCCAGGCAGAAACTCTTTGCTTACAGGGTCACGTAACTGTAGCTCTGCAGGGAAAGACCTGCAATGTTAACAGCAGGTGCACCTGACTACTTATGGGCATCACAAAATGCTAAGAATGACGATCGGTCTAGCCCCAACAGAGGCTAACAATCTCAGGGGTAAAGAAAGTACTAATCAGATGCAGTGAAGTAAGATCCCAAACTTAGCTTCTCTCTCTTTGCTAACCGACAACTGGTGGTATTTCTCCCTATTAATAGTTAGAGAAAGTTAGTGTGAGAAACAAAAGCCTGAATTAGACAGAAAGTCCTAACCAAAAAATGAAGTGTGTCTCCTGTGACAGCAGAGGGAAAATTGGGTCTCAAAAAATCTACAGAGGCTGCAATGATATTTGATTAGCAGTGTTTGTGCTTTCTCTCTGGGACTCAACTAACAAATTCTCTTATCACAAAGTGACAAAGAAAATATTAGCAAGTCATTTGGTTATGAAAAGAATGACAACAAAAGTGCAATGCAAACTTGAAGAGAAGGGCTATGAGAATGATATGTGGGGAAAATAAACTTGTTTCATAAGGTTCTCTGCTAATCAGAAACACAAATATTATATTGTCAGAAATATAACTATTACGTTGCATTCAGGAACCTAGGAATCTAGAAGGGAGTATTTTATGGTGATGTCTTTAATCAAAAAACGGTATCCTAAATTTAATTTATCGTATTTGTGAAAGTTGTCTTCTGGAATATTTTAAATTAAAAACAATGCAAGGGGAAATTAGTTCTCAGCCTTGCACTTATAGCTAGCTGTTTGGCAGCATGTCTACAGACCATCACTTTAGGCAGGAAGCAGAGACACAAAATCAGTGGCCTGGAAGACCTTTCCTAGGACAAGGCTGGATTAAACTGATACTCATGGAATGCATCTAGATAGGTCCCGGATCCAGCTCTGCAACCACTCCCTCTGCAAAACACAGCTGGTCCACCACCACTCTGGCTGTGAGCCATTAAAGTGATCATATTCTCTGGGTCTTAATAGACATCCGCTTCCACAGATTTATTTCCCTCTCAAGTGCTTGTCAAAAGTGGGACACTAAAGTATTTATATTTATCCACTGCAAATAATGTGTATGCGTGTGTGTGTGTGTGTGTGTGTGTGTGTGTGTGTGTGTAGGTGCGCAGGCGTGCACACCTGTAGGGAGGCACATAGTCAGATCAACTGGGTCTGGCTGCAAGTGGAGCTCCTTAAGAATAGAGGTTCTGGGGGCCTGAAATCAGCACAGTAAATTGCTCTCCAGGTCCTCCTGAAGCACAACAGTTTCAAATCCACACTCCTGGAACTCTGTGACTATAATCACAAAGGCACTGTTGGAGCTGTTATAAATCTACGTCCAGTGCTTCCCAGACCCCAGGTCAGTAGGAGTCTCATATATAAGGCTCTGCCCAAGTAGCAGTTATTTTTAACACAGAAAATTTTCTAAACTGTGAAGACTGAGAACCACTGAAGTTAGTGTAAAAGCATTGCCTATGCCAAACCAGAACTGACTTAACAAATTAGTTTCTTCCATCAAGAGAAATCATTCCCCCAAAATATTTTTAGTGCCTCTAAAACTCCTTTCTTGCTATGAAGTTTGCTCACTACAGCAGCATCCCAGGACTAAAACCGAGCTCTGGCCAGGGGACAGTTCTCCCTCACACCCTGGTAGGAAATGATTAACAACCGCAGCCCTGCAGTGGACCTGGTTTTACTGTAATTCTACAACCAGGTAGTTCAGAGAGACTATTTTTCAGAGGTTATTAAAAGTGATATTTTAATGACTAGTGCATGTGGGTAGCCAGCCCTTTCTATGTCCTGGAGGGCAGAGTGTGGCTAAGCTGCAAGGTGGCATTATTCACACTGTATCCCACTTGTCCTACTTTGTAGCCAACATTCCTTAGGCTGGGAGACCCAGAGCAGGCAAAGGAAGGAGTCCTGGATTAAAAGGCATCTCACTCCCTCAGGGCTGCATTAATGAGAAACTCAATTGCTCCAAAAAAAATCTTCTAAGAAGCAAGTATCCTAGAAGGAAGTTAAGCCTTACTCGTGAGGGGTGAGGGGATGCTTTTAGCCACTGCTCCAGCTAGAGTGTTGTGTGTTTGTGCCATACACCTGAGATAGTGTTTTGAAAATAACTAAATCCACCACCAATATTTGAAAGCTGGAATTTCTGGTGTTGCCCACAGCCTTTCAAGGCACTGACCCAGATCCTCCCAGGCAGTAGGAGCCAAGGGAAGGACAACTGTGCTGTACCCAGCCCCGCTTCTCCCCACCACCCCTAAGCCTCCTATCCTCTCCTCTGCACTTCAACCTGCAGGGCGGAACTGGGGCCATGGTTTATAATCATATTTTGGTCTCTTTGACTCTTTGGCTGTGAGACCTTCAGTGGCCATTATCTCTTTAGAGTCTTCATTTCCTCAGTCTTACTACTGGGGATGAACAATAATCACTCCTCTTGGGAGGTCTAAGAGTTCTGTTTTGTTTTCAGAACCAGTAAACACTTTACCACTGAGCTACGATGCCAGCTCTTTTTATTTTGAGACAGGTTCTTAACTAAGTTGCCCAGGCTGGCCTAATTCTTGTGGTTTTCCTGCCTCAGCCTCCTGAGAAGCTGGGATTATAGTGATATACTACCACACTATGAGTACTAAATATAAATAGGAGCTCTTGGACATGATGTAGCATCATATACTACCCAGTCACTTCTAGACTTCCAGGCTTCCACTCAGAACTCTTGAGCCATGTTTAGGAGGGCTGCCATGGGAGGAGGACCGGGTGAGGTTAGGCTCACGGGCCATTTGAGAAGAGAAGCCCTGGGGTAGCCCAGAGAGGACAGTCACAGCAAGCCTGGACCCAGAAGAGCTTAAATCTGACACGAGCTTATGTCATGTCAAAAACCAGTAAAAACCAAGAGGCTATGAGCTAAATTCAAAAGAGGCTCCAAAATACATTCCTACAACTAAGCCCAATTCCCTCATTCCCTCCAGCCCAGCATCTTGGGCTTAGGGTCTCCCGATGCACACCTAGTCTTTTTCTAATAGAGAGAAATACAGGAGGACCACAGGACACATTGAAGTGGAGAAGAAGGCCACTTGTTCATCTTCCATCCCTCTCCACTGCTGCCTGCCACAAACTGGAACTTGTATTTTCCCCTAATTTACCCATGTAGTAGGGGATTATTTTTATTTTGTCAGGATTTTCCTTTTCTAGTCCCCATCAAGGGTATCTGTAGGAGACAGCAGATGGCTTGCTGCATGGCTAATTTGAGTACATATTCAAGACAGTAATTAGCTACAGATTGACTTGGCATTTACTAGCATGGGAGGAGAGGCCAAGCATTTCTGGAGTCAGCCATATTCCATGACTCTGCCCTCACTTGCTCTGCCAATAAAGAGTATATGTTAATGTGATAATAATTTGTTTTGGAAGAAACTTTATACTTCACAAGCAGTCCATCTCTATCTGCATGAATTCTGGGGATGTTCTTCTTGATGTAACCCTTCATTACTCAGCTTTCTTGCTATTTCCCTATCCAAGCAGGAATCCAAACACATAGAGAGCAGCACGTGCTCCTTCCAGTAGCCAAAAGGATCGGTCCCTGCAGGGACACTGTTAACACCCTGCTGAAATTCTCTTCATGTCATGATGACTTGCCTGTTTCACCCATTTAGTGCTGTGTTTAGATTATAAAAAGAAAGCTAGCCAGCTATGATCCAGTGCCTAGGCTAACTGCTTGGGAGACAAGGATACCATTAGCAATGCCAAAGGAGCCAGCTGGAAATCCCAGCTTCTCAGGAGGCTGAGGCAGGAAAAATCACATGAATAAAACCAGCCTGGACAACTTAGTTAAGACACTGTCTCAAAATAAAAATGCACAGATCTTTGAAGTACTCCACCACAACCAAGACTCTACTCTCTGACCAACTGGTTTTGTGAAATACCAAAGTGGAGTCAACCATATTGCCGCTGAATTCTGGGGCATGTTCTATCACAACTTTAGGCTGAGCTGTCTGTCTGTGAATCTTCACCAAAGAGTATCTGAATCATAGTCTTCCAAGATCTATGTAGACATTTTTGGAAACATTTCTATGTCCATTCCCATCCTTTTTTAAAAATTAGTGTTTTCTTTAAGACGTAGCCACTGGTATCATATCCCAGCTCCTTCGTGTGTGTAATCCCACCTGGTCTGGTTAACACCTTTGTACTCTGAACATTATCAGGCTCCACTTATTAGTCATCCTCTGTATTCTGTAACCACGAACACCTTTGTCAAGCCTCATTTGCATGATTTCTGATGCCCCTGAAAACCTATTCTATCCTTAGTGATTTTCAGTGGGCCTGCTACTCAGTGAAGACCTTCAGAATTAGAACCTGCATTTTCACAAGCCTCCTAGGGGCATGTGCACAGAAGCACTTGGCTGGAAGTGTAGCCTCAGGATACCCAGTTACATCCAGTTTCCCTGTCTTTTCCCTAAGGATGAAGAGGTCTTCAGCCACTGTTTATTATAGTACCCTCCTGTTCTCACTCTTGTAGCCCCCAGGTCCTTCCCTTTCTTACTCAGAACTGTAAACACTGTCAGCCTTTAGGATCTTCGGCATCATCACTACTTCCCGAAAGAGTCAAGAGAAGCAGCACAGTCAAGGCACGTAAGTTATCTGGGGCTCACTCAGAACACACACATATGTTAGCCCCTTTGCTCCTACCAGGAAGGCTCTATGGGACCTTCAAGAAGCTGGCTGGGATGTAATTCCAAGATGCCTCCAGAGTCCTGAGACAGATAAATTTCAAATCCAGGGGCTGGATATAGCTCAGCAGCACAGCACCTGCCTGGCAAGTGTGAGGTTATGAGTTCAATTCCTAGTACTAAAAGAAAAAAAAAAAGGTTCAAATCCAAGTCACAGTCTTAAATGCTATGCAACCTCTTGCAGGATGTTTAACTTCTTTGGATTTCAGTTTCATCCTCAGGAAAATGAGAAGGATGCCTGACTTATAGTGTTCTTGCAAGAATGAAATGAGATAGCACATAGGAAATGCTTAGCACAGTGCTGTTGTATGATGGAAACAAGTGTTTACATGTAACTAGCCATAGGAAATAGTAGTAATGAGCATGGGTGCAGTGGCAGGGGAAAGGCAGAAGAAATCAGGAAAAAGTGACAGCAAATCTTACATGAGACCACAGAAACAGATAAGATTCACATATGTACTCATACGTATCTTTCAAGTTGGAGCATGGGCCCCTTAAATTCAAAATTAAAATTCAAGAAACCTTAAAATCTATATACTTTTATATCCCCAACTGTAACTCTCACAGTTCTTCCCATACAAAAGGTGGTTGATAAATTTAGGAGAATGAATGATGACTGTTAGGTTTGAATCTAGGTGTCCCTCCAAAGCCTCATGTAGTCACTGGGGTGGCCTTCTAGAGTTTATGATTAATTCATGATCCAACACTGGGGTTATGGATGTGAGTGTTGCTGGGATTAAGAGTCTGAGTGCTACACCCAGCCTGGGGGAAGACAGTCTGTAGGCAATGTTAGGACGAGAGAGAGACTTGTTCTTTGCCTCTGCTGCTGCCAGTGTTGCTGCTGCTACTCCTTTCTTACACGCTTCCTGATTTGCCACTTTCTGCATGAACTGCTGCCCTCTGCCATTCTGCCTTGGGGCCAGCTAGCTGAGTACAGACTGACATCTCCATAAGCTGTGAGCTAAATGAAACTTTCTCTTCTTAATTTGGGGTGTCAGGTATTTTGTCCCAGTAACAAGGAAAAAGTAATTAAGACAATGACATTTTCCCAAACAAATTTATTTATGAAGTTAAGACCAGGAAAGGAATGCTCAAAAGTAGAACAGAATGATCTCACAAAGATGGCCCCGCACCTGCCCTGAAACTCGCCGACCACGAGTCCCTCAGCAGCTTGCTGCCTCCAAATCATGTCTTTCATCATGAAGTAGACAAGGTCAACTTTTGGTTTGAATTCCATAAAAAAAAAGCCAGTCATCATGTCTGAGCAAAAAATCCTCTTAAATCATTCTTTAAACTTAATAGGCAGCAGAGCATCTTCATTTTGCAGCAGCAACACACTGATGCCTCAATCTGTCTTCCAGATCTGGGCAGCTGACATGCTATTACGCTGTGAGATAGACTTGGCAAGGTTTGTTTATTTCCTTCTGGACACTGTGCCTGAGAGTAGGGAAAACAATCCGTTGCCAGGTTATAAATGCAATCTCAGCTTCCTCCAACTGTGAAAAATGTAGACAAAAGGTGTTGGTAAGTGACTGAGCTCGTGACCCTTTTCCTGTAGAAAGAGAATTCTAGTTACACAGCTGAAGCACGTGATTCATCAGGTGTTCCAGTCCTCTCCTTCTGACACAGGGTAGGCTTCTTTTGCACAAGGCAACGTGAACCCAGGTCCTGGTGTCACCTCTAGACTAGAGCTTTGAGAACCAGTCCTCAACCTGCCACATCCTCCTCCTTTACCAATGACTTCAGTTTTTCAGGTGACAGAGACTCCATGAGCTATAGGATACATGATCTAGATTCTCTGGTTAACTAATACTAGCCATTAGAGTTGTTGGTTATAGCAACATGACTTTGGCTATCTTCACTTAGTGTAAATACAGTGAACATATTCTTAATCTTTACTGCCATGCTGAAAAAAAGGGATAGCCCTTTTAAGCAAGATGGCTGTTGGGTTTAGAGCAGTTTAAATGGCCATAATATACTATTCCTTGCTTTCTTCTACCTAATTGCCCCTTCTTCTGTCTTCTTGCTTATCTTGCATTTAGGAAGCTGCTTAATTTTCTTTCTTCAAAAACCCAAAGAAGGCACTGAGTTAATGTAGAGAGTCTGGGGCCACATCCAGTTCCCTATGTGTCACAAGACATTTGAGCTGACTCCTTTGGCTACCATCCCAAATTTGGGATCATGGGACCAGAGGATATCTGCACTACCCACTGAGACCATCTCATCCATATACCCAACTAGGAGAAAAAAGAAGCCACTGTCCTAGAAAAAGGGCCCAAACCAGGTCTAAACCCTGCGCTATTTTTTTCTGAACTCATTCCTAGTCCACATGTGGCTGCCTACAAGGACTCCTGATGTCCTGCATGTCTCATACAGCTCAGACTTCTTTCCTGCAGGATCTGAGTCTGACTTTTCTGAGCCTGCCCTGCTGGCTTAAGGGATCTGTACAGCCATCTGCCCATGAAGCCATGACAGAGATTCAGAAATCCCTACCTGATCTCTCTGGGTTTCCCAGCCACACTCTGTGGCAGGGTCCTCAGACTGCCCCCTGCAGACTCTTCTCTTCACAAGTAGATTGTGAAGAGGAAAGAAGATGAACTAACTTGCTCTTCCAACCTGAACAATTATCCCTCTGAGGGTTTATGTACTGCTGGTGTGGTTGAAAGTTTGGACACTCAGCAGCCCTGAATTGCTCTCTGGTTCTCTGGCTGATGAATGTGAATCCCTTCAATGTTACTCTCAGCTCACCTTCACAACACTATCTGCCATTATTAGGCCTTTCCCAAAGCTTCTCCAATGGGGCTGCCTGCAAAATGGTAAGCAAAAATCACTTTTTTACATCAGTAGCATGCTCAGGTGTCCTGTTTTACTAGCAAAAACACAGACTCACATAAGATCTGAGAAACTGCATCTCTCAAACTAAACTAAGTGACACTTTTAAGTCAAGGTATTGTCACCAGTGAATGCCTTTATTTAATTATAGTGACCAACTATCATTTGCAAGAGACTTCTAAGCAGAGCTGAACCTTCCCTTTCCACCTCACATTTAAAGCCCATTTAAATGAAAGTATTTAAAGTAGACCTTGGGCCAGCCAGATAGCTCAGCAGACTAAAGCACCTGTTTCAGTTGAGTGCATCAGTCGGGGTTCGATCCGACCAATGTGTGTGTGATGCAGGCCCCACCCCCTGGACATGCTGAGACTGTCATCGAGACTGGGTATAATGGGGCATGCCTGTAATCCCAGTGCTTAGGAGGCTGAAAACAGGAGGATCACTACAAGTCCAATCTACATAGTGAGATCCTGTACACTCTGTCCTAAATTCATTAATAATAATAATAATAATAATAATAATAATAATAATAAAGCAGACCTGTCCAGGAGACCTGGAAAGCAACTACCTCCATCCCACACTTCTCAGTGATGAGACATTCAGAGAAACTGGCCAAAGGCACACACAGCTCCTTCCTCTTGCTCTGGTCTTGGAAGAATTTAGAACCCTCACCCTCAAAGGCAGTGGGTATGCTGTGCAGGCACAAAGAGCAGGCAGACATTTTTGGCATCAAGGACAAGAGATCTAAAGGAGTCGGTGCCCCGAATTCCTTTTACCATCACTTAGACCCCAAGAGGGCAGATGCTGACCAGGCATGCACAGAGCTTTAGGCTATCTGCCCCAGACCCATTTCCTTTCACCATGCCATCAAAATCCCCATGTGAGGGTGGTGATGTGCTCTAAAGTGGAACAAACCTACCGTGGGGCTTCACACATGCCAGTGAAACAGGAATGCACCCCTGTGCCCTAGCAACTTCCATCCCTCTTGTCTGAACCACAAGCAGAGCAGGCCAAGTTCTGGCTGATGCTCTAAGGCTAGGCTTGAAGGCCAGGGGAAGCTGGGCCTTCCGTGCAGACGCTGTGTCCTTCTCCTTCTGCAGGACAGAACGGCTAACTTGTTTGAGCTGCCTGGAAGAAGTGGGATTCTGTTTCTAGCAGCCAAGTGCAGGGTTTACTCAACGACCATCTAAATAGGGCAATCCCCTAGGTTGGCCATGATGAACCCATGAAACTGAATGAACAAATGGCAACCACAACCCACCTATCTACCACAAAGTGCCAGCACTCAAGTGACCTGAATAGTGAGGTTTTAGTTTAGAAAAATAACTCATATGTGTTAACATAGAAGAAAACCGCAGTAACAACTTTCAATGATACAAACAGCTTTTTATTTAAAGGTAAACATTTACACTTGGCATGCTTTTGTACAATTACTGTGATCTTTGCTGTACACATGCTGACTAATCTGTCATACGTTGGCTGGGGCAATGGGATTTGCATGCCACCAGAGAGGGCTTCTGTGCCTGCTGTGGCCCACACACGTAAGTTCGCCAACAGTGAGTGCTCTGGGAAAACCTGAGGAATTTCATATTTCTATGCAAAATCAATGACCCAGACAAATTAGAAGTCAGTGGAAAGTTTCAGTAGGATAAATTCCATGCAATGTAGAAATACTTGGTGAACTTGGGGGCAATAATGGGAAAAGATAAAGATTCAATTCTTGCTGCCCTTAAGATGTGAAATGAGTTCCTTATCTAGTCTGTTAAGTGCTTGAATAATTTGGTTTCATGTTTCATTTTTAAGAAAATAAGAAGGAATGGAAGGAAGGTAAGACAGAAGGAGCCCAGGTCCACTGATAGCTGAATATAGAAATGTAGGACATACATAAAAGAAAGCAAATGCAGCTGTAAGAAGGGAAGGCAATGACCAGATGCTGCCACATGTCTGAACTTTGGGGACATGCTAGTGAAACCAGAAAGAAGAACAGTGCTTAAAGAGAGATTACAGGAAGAAGCCAGTATTTACACATTGAGTTTCAGTTTTACAAAATGAAAATGTCCTGGGTATGTGTTGTGTAACTATGTGGCTATACTTCATACTATGGAGCACTGCACACAAAGATGTTTCAGATAGTAAACTTAGAGGCCGGGGAGATAGCTCGGTAGTCTAAGCACCTGCCCAGCAAGCGCAAGGAACCAGGTTTGATTCCCTGGTATCCCATGTGAAGTCAGCCCTGGGTTGAGCCAGCCACAGAAACCAGGAGTGTGGTGGCACACACCTACAATCCCAGTTCTGGGGAGGCTGATATAGGACCATCACTGCAAACCTAAGCTGCATAGTCAAGTCCTGTACCAAATAAATAGAAAGTTTTTTTTTTTTTTTTTATTAAAGAGATAATAAATTTAGTGCTATGTGATTGTAGCTGTAATTAAAAATAAAATAAAATAAAATAAAATATTATTTTAAAGGACATAAGGGCAAAGGAGAGGAGGACAGCAGAAGCAGATGGAGGCACAGAAAAGTGAAGTGCAAGGGCACAAAGAATGGGAGGTGCTCCGGCTTGAGTGCAGGCTCACAGCGCTGCTCCCCAGGCATCAGGGATCAAAGAGGGCCTAAGTCTCAGCCTTTTCAAATGCCCAGGACACTCACAGACATCTAGCTGCTGACTAGTCTCAATTCAACAACAACCACAGAGTAGGGCTCCAAGCAGTCTGGGGTGCCTATCACGCCAACGTGGCCTGGGCACGAGCACCCAGGAGGGCGCGTTCAGTGACTGCTATGAACCAAGTCTGAAGCTCTCGTGGCTGCTCTTACCTGTGCTTTCAGGAGTATCCAGCAGAGCCACTGTGGCATCTGCACTAGGGAAAGCCCAGCACAGTAGCCCCTGGCCACAGATGCTGCTGAAATGAATGAATCCCAAAGACTGGCTTCTTTGAGAGGTACTAGTGACACTGCATATGCTCAACAGCCTCATGTGACTAGTGCTTGCCATGCTGGACTGCAAAAGCCACTCTAATCCCAGAAGACTACTGTGCAGCACTGCTATAGCAGCCATCCTGCTGTCCGCTTGGATCCCTTAACAGCTGTTCTATCCTGAGTGATGATACATGACGTCCTTCCACCTTCTTCTCTTCCAAGTGAGGATGCTATAGATGGCCAATGGATTTACAATGGTTCAACTTAGGAATTTTCAACTTTAGAGAGGGCAAAAGCCAGACATATTCAACAGAAGCCTCATTTTGAAGTTTGAGGTTTGATCCTTTCCTGAGTTAGTGATACACAGTGTCAACTTCTCTCAACCCCAGTGCTAAATACTGGCAGCAAGTCAGGGCTCTCAATCAGCCCCACTATCAGAAAAGGGAGCAGCTCCCACTATGTGACACACTGCTGTTAAGCGGGGCTGTCTGGTGAACAGGCCGGGCTGACATGTTTTCCACTTATGATCAATGACTCAAAATGACGACTTACATCTTACAATGGCTTTACAACTAATCCATTATCAATTGATAAGAAATGCATTATAAGTTGAAGGTGATCTGTATTAGCATCTGAATTATAGTCAAGTCAATTAAGTTAGATAACTAGTGAAGCCCAACAGGCCTGGCTCTGTGAATACTGGTTACTATGTCGTAGGGTAGAAGGAAAGGAGGAGACAGCCAGTGCAAAGATTCTCAATAAACAACAGAAATGCAGGATGCCATCAATGTGCCCTCCAGAGTAGAGGCCTGGGGCCCAGGCTCCCAGCATGGGTGGGACAGCTCCAAGAGCAGGCTCAGACTGAGCCCCACGTGGCTCCAACAGGATGCCCAACAAGGTGAGGCAGGGATTCGTAGAGGAGCTGCTTGCCAAACCCAAGAAAAACCCTTGCAGTTACAGCCCTTCCCTCAGAGGTCAGGAATAGCAGAACAGTGACAAAGGGTCCAACTGGTACCCAGGAATTCTTCCCCCTGCATATACAGATGCTGGAGAACAATGAGCACCTTGCAGTGCTGTTATCTGTATTCACATGTGTGGACATATGCACAAAACAGCATTGTGTAGGCAGCATGTTATTAAGTGACTTCAACGCTCTTTATTCATATAAAACTTTCCTTAGAAAATCTTACTAGACTATACTCCCTAATTTCCTTCTGAGGCTTACCCACCGGGCTGTGGCTTTATCTTCAAGCTTTCTAACACCGCCCAGCACTGTTTATAACAAAAGAGCATGAACCCATTTTTTTTCTGGAATCTCCTTGGGAGGTGTCAGGGGAAGGTGCTGACAAGCCAAGACACACATCTGTCATGCTCTCTCAAGAGCAGCCACAAAGTGGTCCTGCAGCTTTCCTGTGAAACCAGGCAGATTGTCCTGCACTTAGCTCTCAGAGGGCAGCAGTGGGAAAGGACAAGTCACCACCCGCAATGTTGAGCTCTTCCACATAATTCTGACAATTAATGTAGAGTGGAAGATTTGTCCAGGGCAGCAGGTGGGAAAGAAGATAACATGCCAAGGACTGCTCATTGACTTATCCAACAAATGAATGACACATCTGGATAGAGGGGGACATGAGTAGCTTGAGATCAGAGTGAGGTTTCTTATGACCCAGCACTCGGGAGGCTGAGGCAAGAGGACCAGTGTGAGTTCAAGACCAGCCTGGGCTACAAAAGTGAGATGCTGTTTCAAAAAGACAGAAAAAAAAAGGATCTTATTTTGAGATAAGGTCTTGCTAAGTTGCCTAGGCTGGCCTCCAACTTGAGTCTTTGTCTTGCCTCAACTGCCTGCCCACTGAACTTAGATAAGAGGGTGTACACCATCATGTCTGCCAGTAGTATTTTTAGAGCACAAATATGTTTTTGTTTTACTAGGTCATTTCTCAGTAAGTAATCTTTTAGGCAACTGGAGGGGATTCTGTAGGGGAAAAAAAATCTCCTAATGACTTTTTCTGTCAAAGGACAAAATTACAACAATTTAATTTAATAACCTTAATCAGCTTTATTTCTGATTCCAGAATCAGTAATATAAAATAGTTAAATGCTCCAATGAACTGAGCAGAAGAGTTGGTTTTACAGACAAAGAAATGCTACAAAGAAAGCAAAAACAGAAGAACAAAAAGCCAGCTGGGCCATTTCCAAGTGACTTTCCTTATCAAATAGAAACAAGGGGACAGAACAAAGAAAAATAACTGACTAATTAATATTGGGTTATTTCAGGTGACTCATTTTGTGCAGAGATTAAAACAACTCCATCCTGTGGAAGAAATGTGCTTGCTCTCTCTATAACCCTGATTTGTTGGAAGGACAAATGAACAGCTTCGTTTTGAGGCTTACTGATGAGCACTTGTGTGCATGACTCCATCCAGATTTTTTTTATTTTATTTTATTTTATTTTTTATTCATTTTTTTTTAAATCTTTTTTTTTTTTAATTTTAAATTTTTTATTTATTTATTTATTGTTTCAGAACCTTTGTTTGTTCACTCACTCATTTCCATGGCCGGCTCAGCCCACCCTGAGGGCAGGGCTGGCGCAGCATGTGATGCCGGGGATCGAACCGCGGTCCCTGAGGCCGCCCAAGCCTTCCCAAACAGGGGCTCTAGGCCACTGAGCCATCCCACCAGGCCCCTCCATCCAGATTTTTAGCCTCATTTGGTCAGGCCCACAGCAGGTACTTAGTCTGAAACAAGGGCTTGTGTAACTCTTATTTAACAGTCCTTGAGATTACCAATCAATGAAAGGTATGAACATTTAATATTACTTGTTTTTAATTTCTTAATCCACATGCCTTTAGAGCTCACAAAAGGGTTCCTTGAGGTACAGGCACAGGAATAAAACTGTGTCTTCTTCACATGATGAATGATCTCACTGGGAAGCAGGAAGTGTCTGCATGTAGTAAGCATGGACTGGTGGACCACAAGAGACAAACTCCTCACAGCCAGAAGAGTCCTGCACTTGCCTCACAGGACTGCCTAGGAGTAAGTGGAGCTAGCTGCCAGGCAGTCTTCACTTTGAACAAAGGCTCTGAGACAACCACAGATCTCATGAGACCAGACACAGCTGAGGGAGCTACACTAGGCTGAAGGTCTTGCTCCTGGCTTCTCACAAGGCTGCTCGAGGGAAGGAGAAGTAGGGACTGGCCTTCCTTCTTCTTGTCTGCCTCCCAGGACATGAGGAGCCGGAGGCCAGAGTGGACAAGCTGAAAGTCATCCACTTCCTCCACCATGACGGTGCCAACAACGGCACTGCCCAGGGCCTTCTCTGGCTCCACCCTAGCTACAGGGCAAGCCCCTCAAAGACCAGGGTCTCAGGTCACTCACAAAGAAAACCCCACACCAAGAAAAGGCCTCTTGGTAAACCATAGGCTTTCAGCCCAGCAGTGTAAGTCATTCTCAGTCCTTCACTGAGAACAAAGATGAAAGCAATTTCATGAGTTTAAGAAAAAATAACTGAAGAAGAAATCCTTTCCTCTGAGCACAGGGGCTGAGAAGTCCAACGTGTCTGACCTGAATCCTCATGGGCCTGCCTGAACATGAGCAAAACATTTCACTGGTCATAGACCAAGGGTTCCCTGTGTGAAGTAGCAGTTGAAGTTCAGCTGAAGTTCCTTCGCAGGGTTTCAGCTAAAGAACTTTATCCCCTACCTCCCACCAATCATTTCTTCCCCTTCCTGCATTCCTACCAAGAGATCAGACTGTTGTGTCTACTGCTGTATCCCCAGTGACCAGAATACTGACCAATATATGTCAGGTTCCTGTAAGTCTATAAAGTCTGTAAAGAAACCAAGACCCAGAGAGAGCAAACTGATGAGCCTTGGCCCACTTCAGACTGACTGTAGGCAGATACACAACAGGCAGAGTGCACTGCAGGCGTAAGTGCAGCACGGGCATGAACACACAGTGCGGGCAACACAGAGTGGACACAAGTACACAGTAGGCACTTCACCCTTAAGGCATGAGAAAGCACTTGGAACACCAGCTCACACAGGGGCTCAGCCACATAGGTTCATGCTAATGATGTTTTCACCTCAAATTGCCTTCTTCTATTTTTGGGTCCTGTATTACCAATGATTCACACCAATGGAGAGGAGATTAAAATGCAAATAAACAGCCTCCTCCTCTGCTCCTGCACAGTAATAATGCCGGTCACATTCACTTTTGCCTCTTCTTTCATAACAATTTTATCATCTGTATTTTTTTTTTTTTGGTCTTTTTAAGACAGGGTCTCGCTGTACAGTTCAGGCTGGCCTTGAGCTCACTTTTGTAGCCCCAGATGGCCTCGAACTCGCACCAATCCTCCTGCCTCAGCCTCCCGACTGCTGGGATTACAGGCGTGAGCCACCACGCCCGGCTATCATCTGTATTTTTAAGAATGAAACAATACTTAGAGGAAACATGAACTGGAACATCTTCCATTTCTTTAAGTAATAATTTTCCCAAACATCATTGAATCACATTGATATGGCCTCAGGAATTGGCCAGTAACTTTTTAATAGTGCATATCTACATGATTGCTCCTTTGGTTTGAACAATAAGCATTAAGGTGCTTCTAGGGCTTCATAAATTTTTAAACACTGATGGTTTTTGTTTTTTTTCTTAATTTTAACTGGGGGAAGTTAGCTTTTGTTATTTGCATGACTAATATTACTTAGAAAGAGCACCAGATAGCCCCAGGTTTGGTTTTCCCATCTCCTCTGCCTGTGACACACGAAAGAGGAAGGGCACAATAAAGGCAGGCATACTGCTTTTAAAGGTCAAGGCCAGGCTCAGTTCTGCCTTACCACGTGACCAATATCACGTGGTAAGGAACTCTTATTACTGAGAAAAAAGATGTTATGACACCCCCCCCAACCCCCAAGTCTCTAAGTTATCAAAGCCAGGCACCCTGAGCATAGCTGGGTGACAAGGCCTCTGCACATCCATCCGCAGAATGCCCTCAGGGCTCTGAGGAGCCCCAGCATGGCTCCTTCTCCACAGCAGCAAGTTGCTTAGCCCCTAGAGTCCTCTCCTGGAATGGGGGGGGGGTGTCTCTACATAGATGCAGTCTCTAATGTCTCAAGTGCTGGCAGCAGCGGCTCCCACAGTCCCTTTAGGGCAGCTAGCCAGGCAGAGCCACTGGATGGCACCTGCCTACTTCAGCAGTCCGGTTGCCCTGGAGACCCATGGTCTCGCAGGATGCCTCCTAGCTACAGAAGCAGGCAGTGCATCCTGCCAGGGGTGTGAGGATGGGCAAAAGAGGGGATCTCCCGGTAGAGGCTCCCAGGAGCAGTTCCCTCTGCTTTCTTGCCTGAGTCAAGGGTCTTCTGTGTGCTGGGCAAGCACTTTCCCCTGAGCTGCACTCCCCAGGTCCAAGGCTGTAAAATGTAAATGGGTCGTCTTTTCTTTTTTCTTTTTTTTTTAAAACCCCACCGCTGGGAGCTGAGCCTGCGCACCCGCCGCGGGTAAGCCCCTGCGCCCCTCTGCCCCGCCTCTGCGTTCCCGCGACTAACTTCCTGTTCCAGCCCAGCCCAAACCCCACCGCTGGGAGCTGAGCCCGCGCGCCTGCTGGGTCAGGATCCTTGGGCTGCCTTCCCTTTCCCC
>PVJA010006243.1:0-10449 GCA_004027025.1 Myocastor coypus
AAAAAAAAAAAAAAAAAAAAAAAAAAAAAAAAAAAAAAAAAAAAAAAAAAAAAAAAAAAAAAAAAAAAAAAAAAAAAAAAAAAAAAAAAAAAAAAAAAAAAAAAAAAAAAAAAAAAAAAAAAAAAAAAAAAAAAAAAAAAAAAAAAAAAAAAAAAAAAAAAAAAAAAAAAGGAGTATGAGAAGATATCAGAAAAACCGGGTAGAAAGCAAAAAAACCCAAGAAAACAATTGAAAGAAACATCTATGACCTGTGCAATATGTCAACTTTCAAAGAAAGGGAAAAAGAAAAAAAAAAAGTAATGTTGATTTAGTAGGGTTAATGTTTAATTGTTTGATCAATCTTATATACCTATATGTATTAATCTAAACTGATCTGATGATGAAAATATATAATATAACCATTGAATAAAAAATTGAAACTTAAAAAAGAAATTGAAACTTAAAAAAAAATAAATTGGTAATAAACCACTGTACCAAATTGGAAAAAAAAAAAAAAAATCTATGACCAAAAAGACAAAACTAGCAACATAACAAGTATGTAAGTGGAGTTCTGCTAAAAGAGGAAACAAAATAGAGCAGAAATTGTTCAAATTTTATAAAATCTATAACTGTATCCCAGAGAATGAACAGATCTAAGCAGAACAAACAAACTAAACAACAAACCCAGAATCCCTCTCCCCAAACACATGATATTCAAATTACTGGAAACCCTCTGTAAAGAGAAAATCTTAAAGGCAGCCAGCACAAAACAAAGCAAAACCATATCACATAGAGCAAAGGTAACACAGCAACAGACTTCTCATCAGAAACAATGCAAGTCAACAGACAAGAACAATAGCTTCAGAGCACTGAAAACACTGTCAACTTTGATTCCATGCTCAAGAAAAATATGTCAAAAATGAAGGTGAAACAAGAGATTTTACCAACTGTACAAGAAATAGTAAATGAAATCATTCAAGTGTAAAGAAAATTACTCCAGATAAAGATTGGATGTACTTCACAGAATGTAGGTTAATGTAAAAGATATATTTTCCTTACTTGAAAAATTTCTTTAAAAGATAATGATCTGTTTGAAGTGAATCTAGTAACAGTATATCAAGGTATTAATGACATCTACAGAGGTAAAATTATAGCACAATAACACAAAGACCAGGTGTGGTCAAAGAACATTCTTAATTTGATGCAGCACCTAGGCCTGGCATTTGAGTGAGACCAGCTGAGGCCCACTGGATCTTCATTAGAGCCAGCACCTAGGCCCAGTGCGTGTGTGGACCTCATGGGGCCCACCAGAAACTCATTCGACCCAACCCCTACAGCTGAGCATGAGTGTGACTGCCTGGGGCCCATGAGAAACTCATTCAAATCAATACCCAGGCCCAACATATGAGTGGAACTTAATCCATCAGATGGGCCTGGTATGGAACACTACAGCGGAACCCCCTACAGAAAGGCTAGTGGAAAGACCTATCCAGGTGATCCAGGAGCAGAACATCTTGCCAGAGAGACATAGCAGCTTCACCTCCAAAGGCTGCAGCAGGAAGAAATGGAGCACAGCAGCTATGCCTAAGCCATACCCACTTGGACAAGTTTGAACTTGGGAGATCCAGACCTGGTATTAAGGTAAGAACTCTACCAATGCTCTACATCAAAGGTCAGAAGACAGTGCTATAAAAAATGACAAAGAGAAGGAGCAAAATTTGCTCTCGGGACCTGAGGCCACCCAGAACAAATGCAGGAGACAACAGCACAGAAAAAATTGGAAATCACATACCTGAAATCTCTAATAATAGCGTCTGAGGTAAAGAAACAACTGAATAAAGGTATAGAGAAAATCAGATCAGAAATAGTTTCTGAAGTAAAAAAAAAAAAAAAAGATATAACTATAATGAAAGAAGTACTAAGTGCTTCTAAAGAAGACAATGATAAAATTTAGAGGAGAATAGAAAAAAATAATAGAATCCTTGAATGAGCAAAAGAAATAGAATGCATGAAGCAGATTGAAAGTGCTATACAGGAAATTAAAACTTCAATCATAAGCTGGCAAAGCCATTTCAATGACAGTGGAAATATACTTTTAGACCTTGAAGATACCATTGCAGCTAGTGAAAAGGTAAGAAAAGATTTCTTAAAAATAACCAGGATGCAGGAAAAAATAATACAACATCTGCAAGATGATACGAAGATTAACAACGTAAGACTAATAGGCATCAATGAGAAAGAAGAGGTCTGTACAAATGATATAAAAGGAATATGGGCAGAAGTGATAGCAGAAAACTTCCCAAATATGAGGAAACAATCTGATATTCAGGTAACTGAAGCATATAGAACTCCAAATGACCCAATTAAAACCACACCCAGACATATAATAATCAAGATCTCAGAAATTCAGCACAGGAACAGTACACTAATAGCCACTAGAAAAAAGAAACATCATTTTTAAAGGAAACACATCAGAATAACAGTAGATTTCTCTTTACAAACCATCAAGTCAAGAACACGGAGCAAAGTACTACAAGTCTTATAAGACAACAAATTCCAACCCAGACTGATATACCCTGTAGTGGCATGTGACACTTGGCCACCAGAAAGTGTAATGAACCCTGTTCACATACACGACACACTAGAATTTTGTGCGATATCCTATCCCCAAACTGTTAGAAGTTCTAGTCATATTTTGGCAGTTCATCTTTATGTTTTATTCTTAGTAATTCTTTACTACCACGGAAACTTTCTCTTAGTTGATATTTTTTGTATATATTAACCTATTCAAACACTATGCTAGTACTCTGAATTGATTAAAGATTTGTACATATGATATACAACATTATGGCCTCTAAGGTGAACTCACCATTTGATTTGAATTTTGGAAAAAAGTTTTGAAATATCTAATTTAACTTAAATTAATATTTAATTTTCTTTATATTGTTTAACTTTTGTTTTATGGTTCATATTGTATCTTTGACTTACAATCTACTAATAAGACATGGTATATTTTCTCCTAGTATTAGAAACTTTAGAAAAGTGTATTTCTATTTTCCATTGACTTTATATTAGTTCTTGTGTTTTACATACACACATATATGAAAAAATATGTATATAACCTGACATAAGATCAATAGCTGTTTTGTAGAAATCTTCAATGGCCTTTTAAATGGGTTCATCTAATTTATTTTATATAACCCTGCATAACTACCATTTTGAGAGCTCTTTATTCTTTAACTATGACTCTACAGTAACTTTTCTTGCCTTCTGGATTATGGTCTTTGTTATTTTCTATGTGCTTTGACTGGAGATATTAGAATATTTCAAGCAAAATATTTTACTTTTAATTTTGACAGGTATGTCTACAAAATTTAAAACTCAAGGAGGACAGATTTTGTTTTCAGTCCTTTGAGTTACTTAGTTTCTTACCCACTTGCTCTTTTTTTTTTTTTTCTAATGTGGAATGTTATTTAATTTTGCTCCTCCATAAGTAATATTTTTGTACTATGTAAATGCTTTATTTTTTTCTTTATTATTAGTTTTGGCAAATTTCATTTTTGTATATTTTGGTATGATTTTGTTTATGTATCTTGTGCTAAAAGCTCATTTTTCTTGGAAATGTGCTATAATTTCAAATAAATTTAGAAATTTTAAATCTTTAATATTTATTGCCTACGCCTTCTTTGAGAATTCTACTTATATGAATGTTTCTTGATTTTAATAGAGTGAATGATTTCACTGACTTGTAAATTCTTCTTCATTTTTATTTTAGACAATTTTTATCGTTATATTCATTTAAGTTTACAAATTATTTACAATGTGCAATCTATTATTAATCTTGTTATTTATTTCAGAAATATTTCTCCAAAATTCACTTTGTCTACATCTTATCTTTCATATTTCAATATTTGTCTACAATTTTTAGTACACTATATAATCATTGATTTTTCAATAAAGTTAATGAAAAAAAGAATAAACAAAATGCATTCTTGTAAAATATAATGCATCTGAGAATAGATGGTCAACAAAGGCAGACCATTTGGTATGCTGCCTAACAGCACCTAAAGACACTCAGCTTCTAATCGTCAAAGCCTATGCAAGTCAACATTTATAGAAAAGTAGTTTTAGAGCTATGCAGATAAAACTAAAGCTCTGCACATGGGGATATGATAGTTTGGATTTTCCAGGTGGGCACTAAATGCAGTCACACTATGCCTGTAAGATGAAAGCATAGTGAAACTTCACTACAGACAGAGGGTGAAAAACAATATGACAATGGAAGCAGAGAGATTTAAAGATACTCCTGGCTGTCTTCTGAAGACAAGTGGGTCATTAGCCAAGGTGTGCAAGAAATGTGACTACCGGGCAGAAAAGACAAGGAAATGGCTTTTCTTCAAAGAACCTCTTAAGAAAGTGCTCTCCTGACACCTTAGAGTTAGTTAGTTCAGCCAAACGAATTCTGAACTTCTGAATTCTGCCATCATAAGAGAAGACATGCATGCTATCTCTTTTTTTTTTTTTTTTTTTGGAGGACTGGGGTTCGAACTCATGACCTTGCACTTGCCAGGCAGGCACTTGTGCCACAGAGCTATCTCCCTAGCCCCTTGTATGCTTTCTTAAGCTACCAAATTTGTGTTACTTTATGTTATGGTTTATGTCTAGCTGTCCTCCCAAAGCCTCATGCAGTCATAGGGCGGGGACTTCTATAAATTGAGACTTGACTCATGAGTCACTGGGATTATATGTTTTAGTACTGATGAGATTATCAGTCTGAGTACTACTGGGAATTATAGGTGTGGCCTGAGGCAGACAGGCTAAAGCAGAGAGCCTGATGTCATTTAAAGAGAGACAGAGAGACAGACTAGGTTGTTGCTCTCTGCTCCCTGGTTGTTCTGTTGCCTCTGTCACCACTGTCACTGTTTTGCTGCCATGAACTGCTGCTCTCTGCCATGTGCCTCTCTGTCTTGGAGCCAGCTGAGTATGGACTGAAACCTCTAGTAACTGTGAGCTAAATAAAACTTTCCTTCCTTCATTTTGGGTGTCAGGTATTTGTCCCAGCAATGAGTAAAAAGTAACTAAGACAGAATTTGGTACTAGAGAACTGGGGTTGTTGCTGTAACTAGCCCGACCACATGGATTACAAGCTTTCGGGAACAGCTTAAAGGAAGATACAGGAGAGGTTCAGAGATGTCGGCTAACAGCAAAGTACTGGAACAGCCTTGGCTGTTCTGTTTGGGAGATTCTGGTCAGAACTCAGACCAGAAGACTTGCTTGAAGCCTGGGTATAAAGAATGGCTTATGAGCAGATATTGGAAATGTTTGGAGAGGTTCTCTACTTGTGAAGAACTGGAAAAGCTTCAGCTGTTCTGTAGGGGAGATTCTGATCACAGCTTAGACCAGAAGTCTGACAGAAGGGCTGCCTGTAAAGACTAGGCTGAAGAGGTTTCTGCTGGAAAAAAGGACAGCATTGGTCATTGGACTCCAGATGATTTGTGCTATGGATTGGCTGAAAGTCTGTCGGCATTTTGCTCATGCCCAGAGATTTTGCCTAAGACTGAGATTAAGCATGGCAGACTGATTAATCTTTCAAGAGATATTTTAAAGCAGCAAACTATTTCAGTGGTGGCATAGTTGTTATTGATGGCTTTTAGCCAGATTTATTTTGAAAATCAAGAGCAAGGAGCCAAGCAGGATGATTTAAAATGTGGGTTTGACCAGAAAGGAAAGACCAGGAAAGCTTTGGACTGCAAAGATGGAGGTGAGAGGATCTCCACTGCTGGGAAGGAACCAGAAAATCAAAAGGATGACCTGAGGGCATCACAAGAGGCAGCAGCTCTCCATCCTTTGCAGCACCAAATTGCAAAGGAGAGAGGCTGTGCGTTGAGAAAAAAGCTGCAGAGACCCAAGCACCGGAATGGCATTAGCGAGCAAACCAGGTTTCAAAATGGTGCTGGCATGGAGAATATGTTTTTTGGAGTCAGGGTCAGAGTGCTCAGCGATCTAGGCCCCCGACCCCTTCAGCCAAGAGAGACAGAAGCCTGGCTACTTCCCCAGCTGGCAGCAACTCTTGGCATCACCCACAAAGGCGTATGTAGAATGCGGGAGTTCTGAGATTAAGAAGGCTTCCACATCAATTTCAGAGTAAGGCCTGGGAGGCCAGGCAGTGTGTCCCTGAGAGGGAAGTGTGTAAAGCAGAGAAGAAGTCTATTCAGTGGAAACCCCAAAAGTTTGAAAAACACAGGAACATGGATCATGCAAAGAGGGAGCAATGCTGGCCTAAGAGAGAAGCTATGGAAACTACCATCTACAGTGTATTATGGATGGAGCTGCATAGAGCCCACAACTCAGTGCAGACTGTTTTGGATGCTCCAGGTGGAACTATGGGATTTAATGTTTGTCCTGCTGGATTTTGGACTTATGTTGGTCCCAGTGTTTTGTATTACCCTATTGTTTGCAACTTTTAGAACCGTAATGTTTATCTTCTGCCTTTGAATGTTGGATATGTTTAACTTTTCTTTTGTACAGGAGGTCACAGATGAGAGTTTGCCTTGGATCTTGGAGGAGACTTGGGATTTGGACTTTTCAGCAGTGCTGAAACTGCTGGGACTTCAGCAACTCTTCCAAATGGACTAAAATGTCTTTTGTATAAAGGGGTACGTATGAGACTTTGGGGGTCCAGGGGTAGAATGTTACGGTTTATGTCTAATTGTTCCCCCAAAGTCTCATGCAATCATAGGGCAGGGACTGCTATAGATTGAGACTTGACTCATGAGTCACTGGAATTATGTGGCTTATGTGTTTTAGTACTGATGAGATTATCGGTCTGAGTACTGCTGGGAATTATAGGTGTGGCCTGAGGCAGATAGGCTAAAGCAGAGAGCCTGATGTCATTCATTCATTCATTCATTCATTCATTCATTTATTTATTTTTTGTCTTTTTGAGACAGGGTCTCACTATGCAGTTCAGACTGGCCTTGAGCTCACTTTTGTAGCCCAGGCTGGTTTCGAACTCGCACCGATCCTCCTGCCTCAGCCTCCCGAGTGCAGGAATTACAGATGTGCGCGATCACGCCCAGCTGATGTCATTTAAAAAGAGACAGAGAGACAGACTAGGTTGTTGCTCTCAGTTCCCTGGTTGTTCTGTTACCTCTGTCACCATTGTTGCTGTTCTGCCTCCATAAATTGCTGCTCTCTGTCATGAGCTTCTCTGTTTTGGAGCCAGCTAAGTATGGACTGAAACCTCCAGTAACTGTGAGCTAAATAAACTTTTCCTTCCTTCCTTCATGTTGGGTGTTAGGTATTTGTCCCAGCAAAGTATAAAAAGTAACTAAGATACTTTATTAAGAGTAAGTAAACAAATACAAACTGTATTTTGCTCTTCCTTAAGCTTGAACACATTTTAATGAATTTAAATGATACAAAGTCTATTCTGTGGTCACAAAGGAACTAAACTATAAACTAGTAACAGAAAGACTGCTGAAAACCACAAATGTTCTGGAAAGTAGACAACATAGTTATAATCTAAGAGTCAAGAGGAAATCAAAAGAAAAATTGGAAAGTATTTTGAACTGAATAAAATGTCACCTATCAAGGCTTAGCATGCAGCTAAAGCAGGGCTAGAAAACACTTACCACTAAACCCTTATTTTAGGAAAGGGGAGCTGCAAATTATTGGCCTTAAGACTATGCTCAAAATGGAAAAAAAAAAAAAAAAAGAACAAACAAAAAACTCACAGAAAGAAAAGAAAAAACAAAATGTAAAATAAACATGAGGCAAGAATACCAGAACGTTAACAGCAGCTTTATTCATAATGGATCAATATTAGAAACAATTCAAATATCTATTGTTGGTCAATGGGTTAAAAAAATTGTGCTATATACTTAGTCAAATAACATTTACTGCAAAGGGGCAGGAAGGAACTTTCACTGGTCAGGAACGTGTCCTACTCACAATTATTAAGGTGCTTATACAACAGTATACATGTGTTAAAAATCATCCAAGCTACATTTAAAATTAGTAGATTTTACTGGATGTAATTATATGTCAAAAAAAAAAAAATACAAAAAGTAAGAGATCCAAAGGAGGGTAAAAAACAAAATTTAAAATACACTGAAACAAAAGAAAAACTGATGGATAAATAATGAGTCAAATGGACTTTTGACATGCAAGTAAGCTAATACCTATTATTAGCAATGAAATGTAATTTCATGGTGAAAATTGATTTGAAAAAATTGTATGATTAATAAATCTGCATAGAACCTGTATATTTATTTGTACATACAAATTTGTATGCTTGTATATATAAATTGCATATTTGTATATCCAAATTTTAGAAAAATGTTAAGGTTCTGAAAACTTAAGCGAAACTTATCTATGGATCTATATAGGAAAACAATTACAGTAACAGAATATATAATTCATTATTCAAGATGGGATAAGGGAGAGCAGGATAGTTCAGCTGACTAAGCACCTGCTCAAGGAAGCACAAGGCCCTCGGTTTGATACCCAGTACCACATACTACACAGGCCCCACCCACAGGCACACTAAGCCTGCCACCAAGACTTGGTATGGTGGTGCACCCCTGTAATTCTAGTGCTAGAGAGGCTGAAAATAGGACAATCACTATGAGTCTGTGCTGTAGTGAGATCCAGTACCAAATACATAAAAACAAACAAATAAACAAATAAAGATGAGATATATTTCCTAAAATCCATTTCCTTATAAGTTTTTCTTTTATATTTGTCAGTGGAAAGGTAAACTGGTAGACTGAATCTAGAAATTAAAAATTGCTTTAAATTCTCACTTACTTGGATAGAGAATATCAGCAATCTCAAAGTCATTTACCCGGCAGATGGGCAGGAATGAATCTCTTAAATAAAATATTAAAAAGAGTATTTTAAATTGTACAAAAAAATCACAAAAATATAAACATTTCATTTTCAAATAGATTTCTGGGTCTCAATATTAAAGAACCAACAGAGTGACTATGATGACATTAAAATCTTTTCCTGTATATTACATAAGTTCATAAAATACTAAGGTACAGTTATAGATTTTAATAAATAACATATCTTTGAAGGAACTAAGACTTTCTAAGAACGCAAATTCCTACATTTATTTAATTATTCCTTTTTTTAAGGACGCCATATTTATTTTTATTTTTTCAAAGTACTTGCATAGTATTTGAATAGGTGAATATATACAAAGATTTCAACTAAGAAAAAGTTTCCATGGTAGTAAAGAATTACCAAGTATAAAACATAACATAAATACTAGAATGGCAAATATATGACCAGAACTTCTAACAGCTGGAGGATGGGATATCACACAAAGTTCTAGTATGTCATGTGCATGGAC
Source organism: Myocastor coypus (assembly GCA_004027025.1). Lineage (NCBI taxonomy): Eukaryota > Metazoa > Chordata > Mammalia > Rodentia > Myocastoridae > Myocastor > Myocastor coypus. The sequence goes on from PVJA010006243.1 coordinate 9,341, forward strand.
ATTTACTGGTGGCCAGGTGTCACTTGTGGGCCTGAGCTACTACTATTTCCTTGACATTCACCCTGTAAAACCAGACAGAATCATGACTCACAGAGTGCAGGAGAAGTCCATTTATAAATTATAATGATAGATATACTCTGCTGCTGTATACAAAAGAATAGTTGAAAGACTGCTTTTGTATACTTGTTTTTCTCCCGTGTTCGTTTGAGCTGTCTGGTGGGTTCTTTCCATTCTCCTTCATGGAGTTGTGATCCTTTTGATTCCTCTCTAAAATAGCTTTTAGTAAACTGTGCAGGGTTGGCATTGTCATCATGAAATTCTTTACTTGTTCTTTATCCTGGAAGTATTTCACTTTTCCAATGAACTTGAGAGTTTTGCAGGGCATAGCAGTCTGGGCTAGAATCTGTTTTCTTATAAGACTTAAGGTGCTTTGCTCCATGCTGTCCTTGACTTGATGTAAAGAGAAATCTGCTGTTAATCTAATGAGTTTTCCTTTAATGTGATCTGTTTCTTTTTTCTAGTGGCTTTTAGTAAACTTTCTGTTTTGAAATTCTGGGATATTGATTATTATATGTCTGGGTGTGGTTTTAATTGGGTTGCTGTTATTTGGAGTTCTATATGCTTCAGTTTCCTGAATGTCAAATTGGCTTCCATATTTGGGAAGTTTTCTGCTATCACTTCTTCCCATATTCTTTTTATATCATTTGTACACACTCCTTCCTTATCACTGATGTTTATTAATCTTATGTTGTTCATCTTTGCATCAACTTGCAGATGAATTACTTTTTCTTGCATCCTAATTGTTAAAAGATCTTACCTTTTCATTAGCTGCAATAGTATCTTTAAGGTCTGAATGTCTATTTTCATTTTCATTGAAACAGCTTTGCAGCTTGTGATTAAAGTTTTAATTTCCTGTATAGCACTTTGAATCTGCTTCATGTATTTTATTACTTTCCTATATTGCTCTTTCAAGGATTTCATCATTTTTCTGTTCTTTATTTTTTTTTTTTTTTAATCAGTATCTTCTTAGGAACAATTAGTACTACTTTTGTTATAAGTCATTTTTTTATTTCAGAAATTATTTCTGATCTGATTTCCTCTATACCTTT
>PVJA010006243.1:10549-21023 GCA_004027025.1 Myocastor coypus
TTTTTTTTTTTTTTTTTTTTTTTTTTTTTTTTTTTTTTTTTTTTTTTTTTTTTTTTTTTTTTTTTTTTTTTTTTTTTTTTTTTTTTTTTTTTTTTTTTTTTTTTTTTTTTTTTTTTTTTTTTTTTTTTTTTTTTTTTTTTTTTTTTTTTTTTTTTTTTTTTTTTTTTTTTTTTTTTTTTTTTTTTTTTTTTTTACTGTGGATACTATTATAGAGATTTCAGGTATTGTGATTTATAATTTCTGCTATGCTACTGTCTCCTGTATTTGTTGAGCAGGCTCTGGGCCTGAGACTACATTTTCCTCCTTCTTTTTGTCATTTTGTATAGCCCTGCCTTCTGACCTTTGGTGTTGAGTTTTGGTAGGGTTTTTACTTTAGCACCAGATCCGGATCTACCAAGATCAAACTTGTCTAGGAGCATGTGGCTTGGTCTTGACTGCTGCACTCCACTTTTTCCTGTTGCAACCCTTGGAGGTGAACCTGCTGTGCCACTCTGCCAAGATGTTCTGCCTCTGGATCAGCTGGATGGGTCTTGTCCCTAGTCTCTCTGCAGGTAGTTCTGTGGCAATTTTCCATACTGAGCCTGTCTGATGAATGAAGTTCCACTCACATGCTAGGCTTTGTTGCTGGGTTGAATGAGTTTCTTGCAGGACCCAAGCGGTCTCACTCACATGCTAGGCCTGGTTGCTGGGTTGAATAAGTTTCCCAAAATCCTACATTTAGCTAGGAAACTTTTAGATTCACATCATGTTAGCACTTTATTGCAAAATGTCTTGTGTCCTAAGGATTGTCATAGTTGGAGGCAATTCTGTTGGGTAGAATTTATAATATATGTGGGACAAAGTAGAGTATGAGATGGCAGAACTCCTTCTCAAAGAAAATTGTACCATTGAAGCTTACTGTAAACATGAATGTACACTAAGAAAAATCTTAAGGGCTGGACAGATAGCTCAGTAGACTGAAGTACCTGCTTAGACAGGCGTAGGGTTTGCGGTTCAATCTCTGGTGTGCATGCTGGGCCCACACCTGGGATGTACTGAGACAGCAAATGAGACGAGGCATGGTGGCATGTACCTATAATCCCAGTGCTTGGGAGGCTGAAAACAGGAGGATCACTGAGTCCAATTTGTGTAGTGAGACCCTGTTGACACTGTACTAAATAATTAAAAATACAACAAAATAAAATAAAAATGAATCTTTACTCACAGATGAATAAATAAATTGCTGACAGGTAGAAAGCCCTCCATTATATGTGGATACATGACTTCTGAGTTAACTGGCATCTGAACAAAGCCACAAAAGGAAAGTTATACAATTAGACAAAATGAGAAAATTTTTCAATTGTAAAAAGTCTTATAGCTAATCTCAAACTATATTAACTCATCACTAAATCTGAAAAATAGTAACAGCTCTTAACATAAAGAGTAGGCATTATTTTCAGTAATATTAAGTTGATAACAAGTGCTTAATAAAATTTTTTAAAAAATGAAAATCTAAAAGATAACTGTGACCATTTACTAAATAGCAGACACTGTCTGAGACATTTTGCATCCATTGTCTTTTCCCTCAACCCTATTAGAAAATGCTACCCCTATTTTGCAGACAAAGAAACTAAACTTTAGCAAGGTTTCACGATGACTACATGGCAAAACCTTTGATTTTTAAACAATATGCAATCATACCAATGAGATTCCAGAGATGTTATATTCTCAAAACATCTCCTATGCCTTGACAAACATGACAACAAAAAAAGCTTTATATAAATGATGTTTCCTACTAGAAATATCTGATTTGCTAAAAGCTCTATTGCCTCATTTTAATTATTTCAGTGTTATTGTGCATCCTTTATTATAATCTGGGAATCCTTCCTAAGAATAAAACAATTTCTGTGAAAACTTTGCTGTTGTTTATTTAGTTTCTGAAGACAGACATATAAATCTGTGTACAATTTCATAACATCTTTAATTTGTGTCATTTAGGTCTTTTGCTAAGTTTCCATCTTACTAAAGCTATCAATATAAACCATTATTATGTCTAGGATTACCCTGCATTTGACATTAATTGCCTACCAATCTTTCAATTTGTTAAATATAAACTTAGGAACTTCTAGACAATATACATTGTTAGCAGGAGAATTGGAATAAACAAAAAACCCAGAAAGATTATTTTGCTTCACTGTAAACTCACCATGTAAAAATGCTCCAGTCGAATTCCATATACTATTTGTAAGGCTCTCATGTAAATTGTGTGCAATACTTCAGGCTAAAATAGAAAAATAACTGTTCATATTCTCATGCATGATTTTAATGTTGCATATCTCATCAATATTGTAATCAAAGAATACAAAGAAAATGGCAACAAAAGGATTCCATTTCATTCAAAATACATCAGATTTTTTCCAAATTTTGTAACATCCAATGATGTTTACAATTTGCTCATATATAATAAATGCTCAAAAAATTATTAAAAAATAATAAAAATCCAAGCAGCCCCACCCATGTTAGTCAATAGTAGTAGTCTTTGAGAACAGGCTGTCAGGCATGTGGCAGAAATGTTGGAACATGGAGGATATAATTTTAAAAACTGGAGGAAACTGGTTTACTGCCTTAGATATTAAGGTTTTCTTAGGTTTAAGCATCACTTGGAATAACGGGTATAAATGTAATGGGGTAATAAAGATTTTTTAAATGTTCTACAACAATAGTTCTAAATCAATAGGCTTATGGACATACTGTGATCTATACATTGTACAAATTTACTGAATGATCAGAAAAGTGCTATGTAAAGAAATGTGACAATCTTTTCCTAAAATATGCCTTCTACCTTAAAGACTAATAGGAATTACAGCCCTAAACTAAAATGATCCAAGTTTTAGTTCTACATCATTAAATCAAGTTTTCATAGGTTATCACTTCAAGACCAACACAGGAAACTGGAAAGAAACTTGGGAATTTTCTGTGATACATAAGTAGCTCACTTTTGCATTTAATAACTAAACATATAAAGAACAACACCTGTCAAAACAAGTCAAGTCCCTCCTGGGGCACAATGCAAGAAAATTAATCTTTAAGCTCCCCAAGAGGCTTGTTTCTAGGCATTTTTGTGGTTGGAAACCACCTGGAATAAGTTCTATCAAGTCCTGCCAATAAATAATACTCTCATACCACTACCCCAATAACAATAAAAAATTTAATATACTTCAATATACCCATAAAGTTTAAAGGCATTAAAACAACAATAACGTTAAAGAACTGAATTCCTAACGGGAATGTTGAAGTTGCCCAACATATAAATCAAATGTTATTTTAAAATTACACTAGGTAAGAGATTTTTCTCTAGATTAAAAATGACTAGCCTATATTATATAGGATATGTGCCTTTCTTGTCACACCATAAACCTAATAGCTTACTTTGTTCTCACATACTACATCCACATGCAAACACAACCAAATGCTACCTTTGGGTTTGGGTAAAGATCATTCTTGGAGAGATTTTTGCCATCAGCTCCAGTTAAGAATTTATTGCGAATATGAACCACAATCTCAGCAACACCATATCTGGGGAAAGACAAAGGTTCCATCTTGGAAGTTTCCTTCTAGCCTGAAGGAAGAAAAAACAAAGATCAGAAAGTACAAGTAGTTTTCAATGTCTGGAAACTGATAAACAGAAAAACAAATGAAGCAATCAAGGTTGAAATATTCACAGGACTGCTAGCTATCATCAAATATCTTAGTAAGATATAGATTTCACATATGTGTGTATATGTGTGTGTGTGTGTAAATATATGTAAATATCTCTAAAATAAGTTTTATTTCAAAATAATACATTCATTTTATGCAAATTTTCCTAATGCTGTTCTCTTCCATAATGGAAGGACTTTGGTTGACAGGCAGTTGGCAAATCATGTACATCTCTTTGCACATTTGGGGGTCAGCTGACTTAAACAGAACAATCCAAAGATTAATACTTAAAGCAAAGTATAAGGCAACATCATCAGCAAAAGCTATATATAAACAATAGTAATATAGGATAGACAATGAAATTATATCCTGATTTGACATCCTATTTAATATACACTTGAGATGGTTAATGATGCAAATAAGAAAGAAAGAATAGAGGTTACAATTAGCAGAGATTCCTATCACTAGAGATAAGAATTTTAAAATAACAAAGCAACAAAAATGTCCCTTAATGCATTCAGATAGAGAATCATTCCTATTTATGCCTCCTAAAGTAGTAGTCAGTCTTCCAATTTCATGTCCCCTTCTCCAGAGTACAACTGGAAATGCCTGGGTACATTTCTGGTTCTCACAATGGGAGTAAAGATGCTGTTAGAACCTAGTAAGTAGAAGACAGTGATGCTGTAAAATATACAGTGCACTGAGTAGCCATTCCCAGAGAAGAATTATCCAGTTCAAAATGTCAAGAAGGCTGAGGATAAGAAACTCTGCCCTACAGTACATATTTACCTATGTTGTAACACAACAATAGGGATGACTTATAGAACTCCAATGGTACACTGTGAGATTCCAGTAAGTTATGCCCCTTTCATTTTCTTATTTCTGCAAGTGTGTAATAGCAATAGCAACACTAAGACTAGAGGAGCAGTAACATCAGCCACCATCACTCAAACCCTTATATAATTATCCAGAAACACTTCCCATTCCCCAGTGAAGCAGCATAACCCCAAAGACTCAACATAAATGTGTTCAATTTTGCAAACTAAAATGATCCTCAATTCTGGAAATCTATTTCTTAGGCTCCTCATGTTTCCTAGAAGAGGAGGATTAAAAAGAAACTTTGGCAAGGTGCCTCTTCTCTAAATGTAGGCCTTCCTCCAAGATGACAGTCAAGTAACTCCCTAGTTCTTGAACACTTGAAAACATCACAGAATTCACTCACTCATGGCAAGTTTCTTCTACTTCAGCAAGACTCTAATAATTATATAAACCTTCTACATACTGCACAGAACTGTATGTTGTCACTTTTACCTGCTGGTCTAATTTCTGGTCATTGCAGCTACATAAAATATATTAATTTCTGTTTCATGACACTACTTTAAAAAATGTGATGAAAACTATGTCTCTGTTAAGCCTTCTCTTTTTCAAGGTTAAGTCCACCTTCTTTACATACAGTCATTCCTTATATGACACTGCTTTGGTAATTACCCTTTGTGAGGTCGGAGAAAACCCAACAACCCCTTTTCTTATGTTACTCACTGAAAGAATAGGGAAGAGGACCTCCACCAACCAAGGGAGTAAACAATAATGTAGTCAGGTAGCCCAGCCCAACGTTCTCTAATTCTGACAGCATCAGAAATTATCAGCTACCACAGGCTGAAGGGCACATTCCTCAAAACTGCTCCCACCACTTAATATGCCAACTGCAAGCCCTAGATGATTTTCCTGGTTTTGACCAACATTCCATAGCACGTTGGGGGTAGAGGATGGCATCTATCCATCAACTATAAGTATTTAAAAACACACTTTACATTCTGAAAGCTCCAGGGATTTTAGCTGTGTATCAAGAACTTGGAACAAAGATCAAATATGTATTTCACAGTATCACCACATCCTGCTTACCTTCCCCTAAACTAATATTTTATCCATGTCTTCTTGAAACATGTCAAAATTAACTATAACACTCCATCTAGTGGGCATAGGGCAGATTATTAACCCAGCAGTGAATGATCTCTGGACCCAAGCTACAGTTGTAACATTTGCAAATACAGGCTTATGATAACCTGAAAATCAAGAACTTCTTTAACAAGATCCACTTATATCAGCCAGGATTTCCCTATGTTCTTAACTTACTCTTATATGTACCTTAAATTTTATGATTGCAAACCTGTATTTTAGAGCCAATATCATTTTGAACCTAGAAATGGTTACTTCACATGGTTCGGTGTTCCTTTTCCCAGCATAAAAGATATTTCTTTGGTATATTTCCAGTTGGCTTTGGAAAGAAATTGCACACTTCTACTGACAAAGAAATAACACTCAAAAGCTATCATTTTGTAAAAAACATTTATAAATACTTATCTACATTTGTAAACACTAAAAGCAAGCAGAAGCTTTTGTATCAGACACTGTCTTTTCTGCAGAAGAGAGATTTATGCACAGGAATAGAGTGAGTTTTGTCTGGCCCATACAGACTACCACAGGTGGCCATCAGCTGGAAGACTCAGTGTAACAAGGTAACCTTGCTCAGTCTACACATCTTCCTCTCATATTTCCAAACCCTGTAATCACTTCTCTTCTCCCCAGAAATCCAAACCACTCTCTCTGTTTATACTTTTGATTCTCATACTCCTGTGTGTACAAAACTGTGCTTCAGTACATAATACATTCTGGAATTTTTCCCTTTAATCTCTTATTGCTATATATTTCACAGACTAATATTATCAAACCTTCAGAAGGACAAGGGTAAATACAACACTTTTCTACATATGCATTGCATATTTTCATCTAAGTCACATTTAAAAACTATTGGTAAAAGGAAAAACTAAAAAACTATATACTTTTCCAAAATAAACATCAAGACTAAAAATCCTAGAAGCACAATAGAAAGTGTCAGTGTAATATATCTTCATAATTATTATCACACATCTCTGTAATGTTTTGCACACTTGATTGATTAATGCTTAGAAAATATGTAATGCATGACATAATATTTGTACAAAAACATTTAAATTGTCTTATCCACCACATCCAATTTAAAATTATGTATTAGGCTTCTAAAATCTTTAATAATGTAACTATCCACTCTAGGTTGTTTCATTTCAGAACAAATGACTTTCTATATCCAAATTCTGTTACTCGTTCATAGTACGACCACACTTTTTTCTGTAGTTTGTGTGTGTGTGTGTGTGTGTGTGTGTGTGTGTTCTGGTCGAAGGTAGAAACAACTTTTAACCACCTATTTTGAGCTTTTACGTGAGATAAAATACATAGCTACAAAGACAGTATGTGTATGGAAAATAGCCATTTGTCAGCTTAGCCAGTGACACAGCCTACCTGTTAGTTACCTCTCAGTGGCTCATTTATTTGCAATACCATGTTTTTAGCAGAGCAGATATTGAAAGATTAAACCTTACACGCTTTCTTTTGCCAAACGTTCATAACATTCACAACTCCAACTCGAAGAGGAAAAAATTAAACAAAAATGAACAGAAATAACTCCCAGTATCTTAACCGATTAACCCTGGAACTCATACAAAGGAGAAAAATAGTGCCCTAGGACTCTCCGTTCCTTTATTTTTGGATTATGGTATTTTTCACCTTAGGTTCATAGTTTTGGACGTGGCTAAGAAATACTTCAATAATGACGATCCATAGAACGTTGACAACCAATCTAGCCCCCGTAACACCACTGTTCCATTCACACATAAAAACAAGCTTAAAGCATCCTGCTTCAGGTCGAGTCTCTCTTCCTGGTCTACGCTACGCAGACAAGACCCACTAGTGTCTCGGGAACTGACCATGGGCCTTGTGGGGACTAAAATCAATTGAACAAGAGCGGAGGCTGGCGTTTTCCAGGCGCTAGTCGCCTCTGCCTTCTCCCCTGCGCCGCGCACCATGAAAACACCTGGAGCAGTTTCCTGACGCCTGAGGAGCTGCACGGCGCCTCTGTTTCTTTCCTCCGTCCTCCCGCGCCCGCCCGTACTTACCTACTGCCTGAGCAGACGGCCAGAAGAAGGGGAATCCGCTGAGAGGCTACAGACAGTCAAAACACGACAAATGCCAACCGTTGTCACTTTTCAAACCTGCCGCTTCCACTGGAAGTCCCGCCTCTTTCTGCCCCGCCCACTGGTGATGGGCACCGATAGGGCTCAAAAGACTCAGAAGCGCGGCGTCTGTCTGTGGCGGAAAAATAAATGCAGGGCTCCAAGCAGGCGGAACCCTCGTTTCTTCGGAGCTGGTTTCTAGTCGGAGCCACGATTCAGCAGGATGGGGCAGCACCTCCCCTGAGGGAGGGGTCTAGAGTGGGCGTTGAGTGTGAGGCTTTTCCAGAACTCTGAGAGCACCTGGGCGCCCACGTGAAGAGCAAGAGCGAGTTGACTGTGTTAGGCGACATTGTTTAAGCACAGGGTGACAGGAAAAAGGGACGTGGGGCTATCAGCGAAGCAAGGGTAAGTCAGAGTCCCAGCAAAATAACATCAGTATTGGTTAAACTGTGAGCCAGGAGCTGCTGGATGCTCTGAGATGATCTCATTTAAGCTTTGGGGAAACGCTGGGTCGGGGAGCGGAGAGATACTGTCATTGCCCTCGTAAAAGAGGGCCGTAAGTCTCACAGAGATATTATGCCACTAGCCGTCAGCCACGCACCGCAGTCAGATCGTCTAATGTGGGTTCGGACACCGATCTTCTGGGTGCCTGGTGAGCGCGAGGTGCCAGGACCCTGACGCTTTCCGCGATCACGTCCACTCGCCTTCGCGGTCAGGAAAACAGCTGGGAGAGAAGCGACTCGTTCAGAGTGGCACCTTCCGGAGTAGACTCCTCCTGGGCTCCTGATCTTAGTCTCTCAGTCTCTCTGTGACTGCTTTCTGTTCGTCTGTCCTGTCTGTCCTGGCCTGTCCTGTCTGTCTGTCTGTCTGCCTTCCCACCCCCCGCCCCACGTTTTGTCAGAGGAAGACTCTTTAAGTTTTATTCAGGTTTGGGCACCCGATAATTTATCTCTTATGTATGGAGTCCCAACTGAATGACTTCAAAAACGCTGTGAGAATATAGACCAGCATTCGGTGGCTTTTTTTTTTTTTTTTTTTTTTAATGTGAGTAAAAGACTTAATACATAATACAAAAATCTATACTAGTTCTAAATAAAAACGCATTTCATGTTCATTATTTTCCTTTTCTAGGTTCACGTCCAATGAAGTCCCAGAGTCTGAATCTAAATAAAACTCAAAAGCAGGTTAAAAGAATAAGTTTATAAAAAATGTGAGACCCAGAGAAGTGAGGAGAAAACAGAAAGATCTTTCTCATTGCCATGGGGTAATTAATCCCTAGAAGCAGGGAAGGGGAGCCTAGTTTAGGCCTTGTGAACACAAGTCAGTCTCTGACTTGCACTTACAAAGTGAGTTTAGGTAACTTGTTTAAAGTAGCTGTTTGTGTTCCATAATGTTTAAAATTGTAGCAACAGCTCTATGTGTTTCATGAAGATTAAATTAATTTGTAAGTAAGTGCCTGACAGAATTTTGACCTCTTAATAAGTATGTTATTTCAACTATAATTATTTATACATGGGCCCTAGTAAAACTATTTTACAAATGGTAAGTGCTCAACAAATGCTTGAACTGTTATTGAGAATCTAAATAAGAAATGAGAGAACTATATGAAAGCCAAGCTTAGAATATTTCATGAAAGCAAAATGAGTTGAAAAAAGAAAAGAACTGGGCAAGAGAAGTACATTTTATTTTATAGACGATAAAAATTTGGGAGGATAACAGTACCATAACTGATGACTTAAGAAGAATTGTATTGCAATTTAAACTATTTAAGAAAAACTAGTTGGGGATCGGCCAAATAGCTCATCAGATTAAAGCACTTGCAAGCAGGCACAGGGTCTGTGGGTTCAATCTCCAGGCCTGACATGCAGCCCAGCCCCTGTCCCATGGGGAAGGCTGAGATGGTAAGTGAGTCTGGGTGTGGTGGCACACACCTGTAATCCCAGCTCTTGGGAGGCTGTAAACAGGCAGATCACTTATGAGTCCAATCTAGTAGTGAGACCCTGAACAAACCTTAGACCCTTCCCTAAAAATACAAAAAAAAAAGAAAAAAGAAAGAAAGAAAGAAAAACTGGTTATTCACATATCAGTTAAAAGGGTAAATACAACTTTTTCAAAATTTGGTGTGTGGTGAAGGATGACACAGCAGAATTCTTAGCCTAGATTTTCTAGAGTTTTGTCATCACCATAAAGACTAAGTACTGGGGCTGGGGAGATAGCTCCGAGGCACAAGTGCCTGCCTGACAAGTGCAAGGTCATGAGTTTGAACCCCAGTCCTGAAAAAAATAAAATAAAATAAATAAATAAGTGTTTCAAAAGAAACCTCTAGTACAAAGATGCTCTTCAAAATACAATAGAGTTACATCTTGTTAACCCATTGTAAGTTTGAATTTTGTAAGTTATTAATGTATGTAATACAACTAACCCACCAAACGTGACGGTTAGAAACGTGTAGATTATCATTTCCCTCTTGATAGTGGGGCTGACTGGGAGCTGTCTGGTTCCCTGTGCCCAGACCATAGTCTATGGCATAAGTTGGGTTGGGGAAAAAAAAAAAAAAAAAGCAAAAATTGAAGCATGCTTTCTCTTAAATGTAGTTTTGTTTTGTACCATTGTAAAGCTGAAAACTCATAAGCAGAACCATCAACAGTTAAGGACTGTCTTTATTCTTTATGACTGAAGGATCAAATAACATAAAACAGTTTCTCAGAATACAAACTCAGCTCTCTTCACTTCCTACCTATACCTTAATT
>PVJA010006243.1:21123-74366 GCA_004027025.1 Myocastor coypus
ACTGGGGTTCGAACTCACAACCTTGTACTTGCCAGGCAGGCACTTACACCACAGAGCTGTTTCCCCAGCCCCCTCTTTTTTTTTTTTTTTAAGAATTTTTTATTTTTTGTTTCAGAACTTTTGTTTGTTTTATTTATTTTCATGGCCAGCTCAGCCTGTCCTGAGGGCAGGGCTGGTGCAGCATGTGGTGCGGGGGATCGAACTGCGGTCCCTGCAGCCGCCCAAGCTTTCCTAAGCAGGCGCTTTAGGCCACTGAGCCATCCCGCCGGGCCCTTCCTTCTCTTTTGCCAGGCCCTTCCTTCTCTTTTTAATTCCACGTTCCTCTTCTTGATTGCACTTTAAAGACTGATGACAGACATCCAAAGACTGGATGGGTCTTTTAATGACAAGATGATGTGAAGTGAGGCCATATTGGCCTATAGCTGTGACTAATGGGGGTGGGATTGCTGTGCCCATGTACTTTAAAAAGTCTCTCTTGCCGGGTATGGTGGCTCATGCCTGTAATCCCAGCACTTGGGAGGCTGAGGCAGGAGGATTGGTGCAAGTTCGAGACCAGCCTGGGCTACAAAAGTGAGCTCAAGGCCAGCCTCAACTGCATAGCGAGACCCTGTCTCAAAAAGACCAAAAAAAAAAAAAAAAAAAGTCTCTCTTACATGGCAAGTTTTAACTTATTTCTGCTTTATTTTAATGTGTCAGAAAAGACAAAAAGTTGATTCATTTGGTTTAACATAGTAGATATAGATGAAGTACTGAAATGGCAGCACTCACTTATTTTCATATAGATTCCAGTACCTTTTCCCCAGTTGTTTGAGAAAATTAAAGCCTTATTCAGCATACCCTTTAACTTGCCTCAGTACCACATTTACCTACTTTATCTGTACTTCTTCCACCAGTGCTATTCGCTGCTTTTCTTTCTAGACCTCTGCTACATTCAGTACAAGGAAGCACACCATTGTTTTTTTATCACTCCCGTTTTTTTTCCTGCTCATCTCATGCACTGTACATCTTAGTAGCTTCTTTGCCTGGCCTTTGAACAGTGTTTCAAAGTTTCAACCTGGAGGGTTTTTTGCCAGTATCTTCTCCATGTGTAGCATTTGCTTTTGTTGCTTTAACCTAATGTATCTGCTCATGGAGTCTAACGCTACTGCTGTGTCTTGACATTTCCCTGAAACTTCAGAATTTAATTTCCTTTTCCTCCAACTCTGTAATTCATCCTTTTATTTCTACTACCAATTTTATGTCACTGCATGTAACCTTTCCACTCCTACCTACACAACCAAGTCTGTCTTGTAAGAGGCAGCCACAGGTAAGGATAGAAAAATAAATGTAGGTAAAAAGTAGACAAAAGATATCATAATTTTAAAATTGTACTTTTCAGAACTGTAGGACATAAAAGTTATCTGGAATTATGGTGCCTTTTTCCATCCAGGAAACTAACTTCAGAAAACTTCTTGAGGTTCTGGAAAACAAAATGTCTATAAATGGAGGTAAACCAATAGTTTTTACCTTTTAATTGCATTTGCTCACATATAGCTCCAATCTCAAAGAAGCAGGAATATTAAGTGGGCAGCAGATATCTAAACTTCAAGCACATGCAAATAATTTGTATTCCAGGATAGCCCACCAAATGGATGACCTGGCAGACAGTATGAGTGTACATCCTAGATCCCTGTATCTTGAATTTAACCCGAGGACCATAGGAAAACCCCAAATCCCATTATTAGACCGTAATTAGTACATCTCTCTCAAAGAACTATACTTTTTTTTTGTATGTATGCTTTCTAAATTCTACCTAATAAACCTTTACTGAGTGCCTCTTACTGATGTGTCGTGAAATTATTTTTCTATAATTGGAATTACAACTGTGGGTGGGGTGAAGTGAGGTCTCTACCTGCTCTTCAGAAGACTTCTTTGGACCCCTCCCAATGACAAAATGCTTAGTCTTAGCTGTAAATCTGACCATTTTACTTATCTACTTAAATGCCTATAACCCTTCCCCCAGTGACCTCAAAAATCACATTGAATCCATAGCCTGCTATGTGCTATGTCCTCCAGCGCTTTGCCATTGTTGCTTCTTCATTCTTCTCATCATACTGCCCACTTAATCAGGCTGTTTTAAAATGATCTGGTGACTTTCTCTGGACCATCATTTTCTTTCCTGTATTCTTTACTTTTATTTTCAGAGACCTTTCCTTCTTTCATAGTCTTAGTTGATATTTTTCCCTCTCCTTCACCTTCATATTTATTCATAGTCATTGAACTCAACTTTGGTGTGAAAAAATAATGAGCCATTTACTGGAGATTCAGTAGTGAACAAACATATGCATGGAGAGTCAACCCAGTACTGGCCCTGTTGAAATTTGCATTCTTATAGGAAAACAAATAATTAATAAAAAATAAAGAAGCAGGTCAGTATGATTGGCTTTAGGTTTGAGAATGTCCAGGAAATGACCAAGTTATAGTAAGGATAAAACTTTTTCTACATAGAATTGACAAAATTGGTGAAAGCTCACGAATGGAAAGATAATTCACTTTAGGAACTAAATTCTACATAGGGCCAGAGAGTGAACAGGGGCCAGGTTATAAGGCACACTGATGGTTAGATTAAGGAGCTTTTTATTTTGTTTTATTTTTAAGTCTAATACTGGTATTAAACAAGAATTTCAACAGGATTATTTTCATTTTCCATGATAAGTGAGATTACTCTGAGAAAAAGAAATTGTAAGGCCAGAGGTAGAAAAACAAGTTGGGAGATCATTGTAGTAGTCCAAGGAAAAGAAGATGTTAACTTTCGTTGGGCTATTACCATTGTACTTGGAAATAGATCTTAGAAGAACTAATGGTAGAACTAAGTGACTGATGAGACTGTAAGAGTCTAAGTGGAAGAAATAAAAGATGGCATTCTGTAAACAGGCTTCAGTAAGGACAGATTACAGTATTTGCTGTCATGTATTGCAGGTTAGCCTGTTAGTTTGTCATGTCATGTATTATATGTTAGACAGGTTAGCCTGTCCACATTACAGATGCTGAATGAAGGGTAATGAGTTATGTCTGAGTATCTAAATTGAGTGCCATTTTCTGATTTAGGAACAAGGCAAGCTCATTTGGAGGTGACTGGTGATTCAATTTTGGACATATGTAGATCATGATAGTTGTGGAATATACTCACAGCATTGCTCAAATACATTACAATTCTATGAATGATTCTGAAATTCAAGAAGAAAGATCTGAGGTAGATTCTTTGCATTTAAAAATAGTTGAAATTTTTATTATATTGAAATGATATTTTGTATCTATCTCTACCACTGTACAAGGTGGATCTTTAAGATCTTCAGTGATTACCCACCACTATTAATATATTAGATATCCACTTTATGTTGTTGAACTGAACTGCTACATTGTAAACATAGTATATGTAACAGGAGAAAGCAATAGTATCAGGCTTAAAAGATTTTCTTTTCATTGTAATGTACTTTGATTGTTTTTGCACCTTCTACTCTATGCTTATGTTGTTGAACTGAACTGCTACATTTTAAACATAGTATATGTAACAGGAGAAAGCAATCGTATCAGGTTTAAAAGATTTTCTTTTCATTGTAATATATTTTGATTGTTTTTGCACCATTTACTCTATGCTTATATTTCCTGTTAGAAATAAAAGGTGGCCAAAAAAAAGTTCCATTTTATTTTACAGACCTAAAACTGAAAATATTACTTCAATTGTAATCTGATCAGTATAAATGAGATGTTTTAATACTTTACAAGGTCATGTTAGCATTTTGATAATATCGCATTATTGATTAATTTGTAAATTCTATGGTGGTATCATAGGTGATATGAGTAATACGTATTGTTGTCTTCAAAAGTGATGACTAATCATAAATAGTAATCTGAAGGGAAATTACAAACACATTTATATTGAGGGTGTCAAAAACATCTTTGAGAGTATATATTATGAAGCATAGATAAAATACATGGAAGGAAATGAATAACATAATGCTGTCCAGCATTTCATATGAGAGGAAATAATGATATATCTCTCCTATCATCCAACATTTTTGACTTACTGATATTTCAGGTAACATTTAATGTAAAAGGAACCCTTTACTCACTAGCATTGTAATATCCTTTGCACATAGTAGCTGTATGTAATTTTAATGTATAGATATAAACGTATATTTGTTTTATTTTGGAGTTAGTATTGTAGTATCTAATTTCACAGATAACTGAGAAAACACTTAAAGAAAGTGAGAAATTGTACAATAATAGCATTGTTTTGTTCATAATCTTCACTGGGTGGCGCTGTTGTCTTAATGTTAACCTTGCAATTTTGTTTTCTTGTAAGCAAAATTAAAGTGGTAAACATTGAACTCAATGTTTTGAATGAAAAAATTAGGTTATAAATTTATTGCTTTTAAAATACATGTTTGAAGTTCTTAAGAAAAATAGCATTGAATGCAAAGTAATTGCTTTTTGTTTACCCGTTGATCATCCTAGCCCTGTTGATTTACTTTCCTCCTCAGCTATGCACATCTTTATTTTAGTGGCTTTGGGAATTGAGGTATACATTTGCAATGACTTACACAAGGTCTTTATTAAGGACTCAAAAAGAATTTGCAGTTTGAAATTGTAAGAGACCTACCCTAATTTGTAATGATCTCTAAATCTGACCCCAAAGCCAAAACTTGTCACACTATGATGAAGTCCTCTAGTGTCTTTTCCCCAACTTCCACATAAAGACATATATAAGAGGAATAAGATCTTACTCCTTTGTAATTCAGCTTGCCATCAAATTTACTACATATCCCAGGCTGGCCTAGAACATGAAGTGAGCCTCTGCCTCAGCCTCCCACATGCTGGTATTACAGCCATGCACCATAATGCTCAGCATTATTTCTCACATTTTAATACAGTTGATGTAGAGAACATGAATATTAGACCCAGCATTTACAACATAACAGAAAGGCAGTTTAAAAAATGAAACCAATATTAACAGTATAAATCAAGAGCTGGAGAATTACTTTTTGATCATAATCCTGATATATCATCATAAAGACATCAGACATATTATTATATATATGTATATATTACAAACATATCTATGTAATTGTGACTAGTATTATCTAGACTTAATCTTTAATATGGCTTATTAATATATTTTAATTATATTAAATATAATATTAATTTAGTTTAATTTATTATTTAATATATTAGAAATATATTTAATTTAATTATTTTAATATTCAATATAATATTTAATATAATATTAGAAAAATATCACATCTAAGTCCCCAACATATTTTTCATACCTCTTAATCCTTTCTCTAGAAAATTTGACTGTCTGTGAGTCTACACATTTCCATATATGTATAAATAGTATCTATTTTATCCTTAGTTATTGACAAAAAATTACCTGTCAATTTTTCACCACTATTAAATATATTTCCCCAGTTTCTGGGAGAAGTTTCTAAACATTTTGAAATTTCAGTTTATCTATCTATAAAATAAGGTTAATTAGACTGTTGTGATGAAGGCTAAATGAAATAATAGATATAAATTAGAGGTAAAGTGAGAATGTTCAATAAGTATTATTTTCTTCCCATTGAAGTCTTACTGTACTTCAGTGAGTAGTACGAAGTTTCTGACCATTTGCTAGACATTGCTATTAACTGTAGGTCTCATTGAATTAAATATATGATAGTAAAACTCCCTTGTTTTTATTAACTGAAACTAAGGTATTTATATGTCATCATTTAGTTAGCTCTTTTTGCCATTAAGTTGTAGTGCTCTTTTAATCTCCAAGTTTTTCTCTTCCCATCTATACCAGTAAGGAGCCAAATGAAAAGATTGCTGGGCTAGAAAACATTTAAATATTTGTTTTCTAATTAATCAAATAAAGAGTTTTTCTAGATGATGAGTCCTTTGTGTGGTGTGCCAGGCAAGGGAAATAGTTCACAATTTTATTTTTAAAGTTCAAGTGGCTTTATTAAATTCTCTACTGTTTTGCCTATGTCAACTCGTATAATCATTTGGGAGAAACTATTTCATCTCCAAGAAGGGAATAAAGATCTACTAGAATCATTTTTTACTGGACAGTGCCATTTCTGTCTCAGAAAAGGCAAAAGGGGAAGAGGTAGAGAGAAACAGTAGATAGAGAAAATGATAACTAGTGACTTGCAGAACTAGAATCTGAAACTAGATGTGAGTGTGTGCCTGCCAGGTTAGCAGTTGTTCTCAACTTCATGTACTACCAGTATCCAAATCACTCAGAAACCTACTTTAAAGTGCTAGCTTAAACTTCCCAAACCCAGAGAAACTGAATTAGTTGTGCTACCAAATGGATCCAAGAATTTGAATTTCAAAAAGGACCCAATTTTGCAACAGTTAACAGGCAGAGATAGAGCAGGATGAAGAGCTAAGAGTCAGGAGGATGAGATTTGAGTAGTTCCATCATAGCAAAATCCCAGTAGCTCTCTCTCTTTTAGCCTCACCCTTACAGGAGTTACTCCAAAGTGTGAGGTGACTCTAC
The DNA here is from genome assembly GCA_004027025.1 of Myocastor coypus. Taxonomy (NCBI): domain Eukaryota; kingdom Metazoa; phylum Chordata; class Mammalia; order Rodentia; family Myocastoridae; genus Myocastor; species Myocastor coypus. Next base: position 27,653 of record PVJA010006243.1, read on the forward strand.
ATATGAATTTATTGTTTAAACTTATTTATTTATTTATGTACTTACTTAATATGAGGTTTTGTATACAGTTTGGACTCAGTAATCCTGCTGTCTCAGCTTCCCCAACTCTGGACCACCATGCCTGGCTTCGAGGCCTGCACACAGTACAGAGGATTGAACTTAGAACCTTGAGCTTTCCAGGCAGATGAATAGAGCACTGAGCTATCTCCTCAGCCTAAAAATGAATTTAAAAATGGACAAATTTGAAAACAGGAAGTGGGACATGGCATATTAGCTTTCAAGGGCTACTGTATTAAGTATTACAAATTAGGTAACCTAAATAACAGAAATTCATTGTCTCACAGTTCTGGAGTTAGAAACACAAGTACAAGTTATCAATAAGATTGATTTCTTCATTTTTTTGAAGGTTAAGACTGATTTCTTCTGAGAGTTGTGAGATTGAATCTGTGCTATGCCTCTCCCTTAGCTTTTAATAGTTTGCTAGCAGTTTTTGTTGTCAGCTGGTAAACAGATGAACTGCCTTAATTTCTGTTTTCAGCTTTACATAGCATTCTCTGGTGTATGTACAAAGCACATCAAATCTGCTTTTAGATTGTTCAAGATTTTTAAGCTGTTTTGGATCAGTTTTCATAATTCATATGTAACTGGGCATCTCTTCAGAGTTCTTTTTTTGGTATATATTCGTGGAGTAATTCATAACAATTTTTTAGATCCTGTTTTTATTTTTTTGATTTTACCTTTTATCTTTTCTGATTTTACCTCTTTCAATCTAATTGTATTTTTCTATGTCTTTTCTTTTTTGGGTACCATTGGGTAAGAGCTTGATTCCTTAATTCTTTCAAAGAACCATTTTATCAATTCATTTCTATCTTATTTTTCTTTCCTTTCATTTTATTCATTTCTCCTTTTACTAATATAATTCCCTTCCTTATGCAAGCTCTGTATTTGGATTATTCTTGTTTTTCTAAGACCTTGACTACGTTCTTTATTTGGGCTTCTTCTGTTTTTCTGATACGAGCAATCAATGCTATAAAGGTATTTCACAGGAATGCTTTCATTGTGTCATGTAAATTCTATTGTATTATACTGACATCATTAGTTATTCTAGGAGCTATTATTTCTTCCTTAATTTGATGTGATCCATTGATTATTCAAGAGTGTTGTCAATTTTCATGTATTTGCATAGTTTCTGTGGTTTCTTTTGCTGTTGATTTCCTTGCAAAATGATCAAATAATATGCATAGTAAAATTTTTATTTCCATTTATTTAGCAAGATTTATTAGCTGATATGTGCTCTGTTTTGTAGAAAGTACCATGTCCTGCCACAAAATAATGTATATTCTATTGTTAGGTGGAATATTATTGTGTATATCTATTGAAGGTGGGTGCACTGTAGTTTGGTACATATATGTTTATAGTTATAATATCTGCTTGTGAAATGGTTGCATCAATTTTGTTCTGTAGAATTTCAGATAGACTTCTAATTATGTGATGTGGAGTTTTTTTCTTTTTTTTTTTTTTTTTTTTTTTTTTTTTTTTTTTTTTTTTTTTTTTTTTTTTTTTTTTTTTTTTTTTTTTTTTTTTTTTTTTTTTTTTTTTTTTTTTTTTTTTTTTTTTTTTTTTTTTTTTTTTTTTTTTTTTTTTTTTTTTTTTTTTGTTTTTCCTGATCATGTCTAGTCAAACATCTTCATGCCTCACTTTTCGTCGCATTAAATTCTTTTTCCAGGTATGGAAAGTTTTCTGCTATATGTTATACTTTTCTTTGCCTCTTTTGAACAGCTCTGGCTTAAAGTCCACCTTTCTGAAATAGGGCAGCTAGTACTGCTTGTTTTCAGGTTTGTATTGCATTGCAATGTAGCCCTTTAGTTTTAGTTTGTGAATTTTTTTGTGTGCGTTAAAACAGTTTCCTGTATGCAGCATAATATTGTTTCTTAATCTATCCCCATAATCTTTTTTCTTTTTAATATAGTACCAGGGATTGAACTCAGGACCTTGCATTTGCCAGGCAGACACTTATCCTGTTGTGCTATCTCCTTGCCTTTTGATTGGCAAGTAGAGTCCATTTACATTGATAATTATAATTGACAGGTATTGACTTATTCCTGTCATTGTGTTTTTTTTTTTTTTTTCTGTCATTTTAATTTTTTTCCCTTCTGTTTATTTGCTAGCCCTACTTGATGCATTCTTTGTATTGAACCATTTGGCATTGTTTTATTGTTTCCTTCTAGATTACTTTTGAGATTTATTTTTGAAGCATTGGTTTGGTGGTTGTAAATTGCTTTAGGTCCTCTTTGATTGTGAAATTATGTTTTTTCCAATTTTGAAAAATAACTTTGCAGTGTGTATCAGTCGAGGTTAGAAGTTGTTTTCTCTTAGAACTTAAAACACTTCATTCCAGACTGTTCTTGCCTTTAAGTTTTGTGTTGAAAGGTCTGTCATAAGTCTGATGGATTTTCCTTCATATGTGATTTGTTGCTTATCTCTAGTAGTCTTTAAGGTTTTGTTCTGTAGAATTTCAAATAGATTTCTAATTATGTGATGTGGAGTGTTTTTATTTTATTTTATTTTTTCCTGATCATCACTAGTCAAATGTCTACATGCCTCATTTTTCATTGTATTAAATTATTTTTCCAGATATGGAAGGAAGGTTTTCTGCTATTATTTTCTCTCCCTCTTTCTTTCGTCCTTCCTTCCTTCCTTCCTTCCTTCCTTCCTTCCTTCCTTCCTTTCTTTTTCTTTCTTTCTTTTTTTTTTTTTTTCAGTACTAGGGATTGAATTCAGACTTTGTGCTTGCTGGGCAAGGGCTTATTCTATTGAGCTATGTCCCAGGCCCCTCTGCTATTATTTTCATTGTTATGCTTTTTCTGTTGTCCTCTTACAGTTCATTAGTTCCAATTATTTTATGTGCCCTCTTTGCATCATCTATCAGCTGCTCTATCTATTTTTCATGCTTTCTTATTGTATTTAAGGTATCTATCACTAATTGATCATTGCTTCTGCCTCCATCCTCTAGATCTGATATTCTCTCTTTATATTGGTTGTTTCTGCTGCTCTTCCAAAGGTATTTTAATCACCTGAATTTGTGTTTGGAACTTTTTATGGACTCAAATTATTTTCTATGCTGAGCATTCATGTTTTGCTCCACTAGATTTTTATTAGTGTCTTCTTTACACTTGCCCATCATTTGTTTCATTGGAGTAATTATCTGGTTAGCCATACCTTCTTTTATTGACCAAACAGCTTTTTGTTTTGCCTCCATTGATGCCCTTTAAAATCTTTCTGTTGTGTGGCTTGTTATTTTCTTTCTTTGGATGCTTTCTGAGCCATTTTTTTCTTTTGGGGGGAGGGGGGAGGAAGAAGGGGGATACTGTTTGGAGGTGTCTGCTGGTTGCCTTGTCTTTTCATGCTTCTACTTTTTATTTTTTGCTCTCAGGTTTTTGACCACTTTAGCCCAGTTCCCATTTCTTTGCAAATGAGCCACAGTGTTCTGTATGACTCAGATCATAAAGTGTTTCAGTTATTAGGATACTGAGAAAAGTAATTGATAGTCACATCTATGTCACTTTGGCCAAAGTAGTAAAGTCAACATCAACAGTGGTGTCAAATATCAACTGGATATTAACAAGCCCCAAAAGCCCTATAAACAGATAAAACAGATTTATAATTTTAGTGAAGATACTTGGGCCACCCAGTTTGACTTGTAGTAACTCAGACTAGTTCATGTTTCCCTGAAAATAAGACCTAACAAGGGAAACAAAACAAAACAAAACAAAACACCTCCAATTACTTATTACAGAATATTCACCAACAAGGAAGATAGTGAGGTCTATTCTTCTACATGATACTGGCAGTAACCATGGTAATGACCAGTTAGATCTGGTTGCATTTAAGTCATTCCAGTTAGGTCTTTTCAAGGAAACACAGTGATTTTCTTTCTTTAATTTTTTATTTTATTTTATTTATTTTTTTTTTTTAACCAGGGATCTAACTCAGGAGCTGTTGCCAGGCAGGTGCTTGTGCTGCTAAGCTGAGCTATCTCTCAAGCAAAACACAGTAATTTCTGCTGGATGTAAGCAGTGGTGCAAAAGCTTGAGCATATCACCAGTGTTAGGCCAATTTCATTCAGGTCCACCCCTACTGAAGATTAAACTCACCAGACCTGACCATCTACCACAGAATGTAGGCCTTGTGATCCTCCTGGCCCACACCCAAAACTCCCAGAGGATCCTAGGAGATCTCTTTATTTCTCACGCTCTCTAAGCCTGTTTCCCAAGGTCGTCTCATCTGATCTCTGGGGTGGGGTAATACTTCAGTGAAACTTGTAGTGAAACTCTCCTCCTAAACATTGGTCTTAGCTTCAATAGGGCCAGTCTTTTGGTTGTCACTTCTGCCTCCCTGTGTGGTGGAGAACACAAGAGCAAAGCTAGCTAGAATTTGGTAGCTTGACCACTCTCCTCTTGCCTCCCATATGGATAATTTGAAGCCTAGACCCATGGTGGGGATGGCACAGGTTGGGCAGAGCTGAAAACCTGAAAGTGTTTCAGATATCTCCTTCTATATGGCTACCCAACAATCCTATTGGATTAAGCCATACCTAAATGACCTCATTTTAACTGGACTAGTTTTGATCCCTGTCATGGTGCCTTGCTGGCCTGTCCCCAGGACATGCTGAGATGGTGAATAATACTGGTCACTGTGGTGCATGCGTATAACGCCAGCACTTGGGAGACTGAAAACAGGAGGATCACCACAAGTATAAACTGTGTCATGAGACCCTGTAGACTCTGTACTAAATACATATAAATAAATAAATAAATTAGCTTGATTAGTTTTGTAAAGATCCTGTATCCTATGTTGGAGGTTAGAATTTCCATGTATCTCTTAGTGGACACAATTCAACCCAGCAAACTTGGTTCACAGTGCCGTAAGCCAGAATTCTTTCTAGCAGGATCTATAAATACCCTCTGGGTTCATGGGAGGACAAATGTACCAGGCCCCCTCAGAGCAAAATATAATCAGTGGATTTATATCTCCTTTTTTAGTAGAGTACTAATTACTTATTAACATGTTGGGTACATGTGGTTCATTTTCTTAGAAATAGCTTCAAAAGACACTGTCTGGGTATCTTCATAGAACAAACAGAAAGTTAATTGAATTGGTGATACTTTGAGTCTCATAGAGGGAAGTGAAGCTCATTCAACAGAAATAAATAAGGCTTATCCTACTTTACCTGACTGGCATTATCTGTGTATTCTACACCTCAGTGGAATGTAGAAAGATAAAATTGAAACCAAAGTAATTTAGAAGCCATTTTAAAATGTGCATAGTCCTGAAGTTGTTGATAATGTGCTAGTATGTTCATGGTGAAAACTGTTTAAGATGTATTTCCAGCTCTTAATGATCTTTGTGACAAAGGCCATATCAGTTCCTAGAGCCATTCTACACCAGCATTCAGAGGGCTCTCTAGAGTTTCTTTCTTTCTTTCTTTCTTTCTTTCTTTCTTTTCTTTCGTTTTTGTGGGACCAAGGGTTGAACTCAGGCCATCGTACTTGCCAGGCAAGTGCTTATTCTACTGAGCTACTTCCCTGGCCCCTAGAGCTATATAGTTTTGTAACATCCTCTGTTGACCAGTGGAAGTGGAAGACTAGTGTCCCTATTTAGGAACAGCTGGCTGAGAGGATAGTCAAGTTATAAGGGAATGTGGCAGATAATCACTGTAAATAGAAATGTAAATAGCAGATTTTTTCCCATATTCTTCATTGATCTGTACAATCTACAGGCTCCTGTGCAGATTTTCTCTCAGAGCACAATGGAGCATGGTGAGAAATGTCTTTGAAAGGGCTCAACAAGGCATTTAAAGGAAAGTACATATTTCTGTTTTACATATTCTAAAGGAGGAGAAACCTCTCTCCCATAGGGCTTCAAGGCACCAAAATAAGAAATACCTGGACATCATGTTGTATGCCTTAAAATCCACAGGAAAATTTATTGAAAAAAAAAATAGTTGAAAGAGTGCCAGTGCTCCCTGTGGAAGGATATAGGGGTTGGGATTGAGTAGTTTATACAGCCATAGAGTTGAGAGAGAACCCTTACTTATGAAAGCCTACTTTTAGAAAAATTAAATACCCTTCCCAGAAATTAAGCTCTCTGTTCTTATGGAGAGACCACCATATCAACAAAATTTTCTTTTTTTATTTATTTGTTTAACCTTGTGTTTGCCAGAGAAATAGAAGAGTGGGGAAGAGTGGAAGAACATACCATGCTTTGTCTTTTTTTCATCCTGTTTTAAGGTACAAAAGTCTATTTTTAATAACTAAACATGACCAGAAAGTTATGGACTCAAACATATTCTTGAAGAAAATGTTTAATATATCATGATTGTGGGGCTATACTTAGAAAAAAAAACAAAACAAACAAACTAATATTTGTAATATTGTACATAGTAAATATTCCTGAGGCAGGTATAGTGGGGCATTCCTGTAATCCCAGTATTCTTTGAGGCTGAGGCAGGAAAATCACAGGTTGAAGCTGAGCTTGGGTAACCTAACAAGATCCTATCTCAAAATTTAGAAAGGGCTGAGACATAGCTCATTGTGATTCTCCCTTACAGTTGTACTCTGTCTCAATTCTCCCCCACAATTGTACTCTGTCTCTTTGCTTATGTAAAAGTAGGTCACAACAGTTGGTGAAAAATTTGTTCTCTGAGAATAGTACCTAGAGAGTTATCCGAAGTGTTCTGTACCCTGTCAAAGTCTGAAATAACCACAATTGCTGAAGTTATATGTTTACAGATAACGTCTCCTTGTTTGGGCATTTTTCTTTCAAAATGAACTATCATCAGTACCTGCCTTTATTAATTTATTTTCTTCAACTTCATTTCTAGTCCTGTTTGTGAGCATCTAAACTAGATGTACAGCTAGAGAAAAAGTATGTATTCTTTTTTTTTTTTTAACCCACTGGGTTTGTAGTTTGCTTTCAAGTTTATTTCTGTGCATAGCATGATGTAAGTTGCATCTTAGGTTTATCCTCTTACTTTGTCTTTAGACTCAGGAAACTTGGTCAGTGCCCAGCTGTGACACAGTAGGATTCCTACAGACTTTAAGCAAATGTATGTATGTCTGTCAGTCCCAAATTACTAGACTTTGAGAAATTTGCTTGGGTAATGTATTTGGCAGTGCTTCTTACTAACATTCTGAATTCCTGTTTCTGAGCTTCTCATTTATTTCCAAGTAGATAAAGGTGACCTTCCTTTTCTCCAAGCTGAGTCTCCCACGAGACTCATGACTCTAGTGGAGGCCAATCATGACTGTCACTTATTAATTATTAGAGTGCTTTCATTATTAAAAATCTTCTGGAAGGTAAAACTGCAACATGAAGAACTCTCTTGAGTACTCAAAATCTATTTACAGATTATTTGTCTGAAAACAGAAGAAAAGCCAGGCATGGTGGCTTACGCCTGTAATCCCAGCACTTGGGAGGCTGAGGCAGGAGGATTGATGTGAGTTCGAGACCAGCTTGGGCTACAAAAGTGAGCTCAAGGCCAGCCTGAACTGCATAGTGAGACCCTGTCTCAAAAAGGCAAATAGGAGCTGGGGAGATGGCTCCGAGGCACAAGTGCCTGCTGGGCAAGTGCAAGGTCGTGAGTTTGAACCCCAGTCCCACAAAAAAAAAGAAAAAAGGCAAATAAATAAATAAATAAATAAATAAATATTTAAAAAATAAAAACAGAAGAAAAACTGTTGAACATAACTTCCAAGCTATTTAATTCCTTCTTTGATGTAAATTTGTAGGTTGTATGGTGTCTCTGTTATTTGAAAAAGAAGTTAAAGTATTGGGTCAGAAAAAATCTTCCAAGAAAGGTTTCTGTTGCTTTAGTATTTTTTCTTTCTTTTTTTTTTGACAGGGAGGATAGGGTTTTACTATATAGTTCAGACTGCTCTTGAGTTCACTGCATAGTCAGATTGGCCTTGAACTTGAGGAAATATTCCTGCTTTAGTCTTCCTGAGTGCTAGACATTATGTATTTTTAAATTGATCTAATTTATAAGGGAAAAATTAATGCGTTTTCTGCTTTTATGTTTGAAATGGTGCTGTTGGGTTAACCAGACGACATTGCAAGCTGATTTGGGTACTTGTCTCAGTTACTCTTCTCATTGCTGGGGCAAAATAGCCAACACACACAGTGAAGGCAGGAAAGGATTATTTAGTTCACAGTTAATAGAGGTTTCAGTCCATACTCAGCTGGCTCCAAGGCAGAGTGACACAAGGCAGAAAGCATCAGTTCATGGTGATGGCAAAGAGCAAGAGGAGCCAAGGGAGGAGTAGCAGCAACAATGGCAACAGAGAGGAAGTCTGTCTCTCTTATATTACATTCAGGTTAGCTGCCTCAGACTGCATGTAGCACTCACAGCTATAATCCTAGCAGTAATAAGGCCCATAATCCCAGTGGATCATGAGTTAATCTCAAACTCTAGAAATCCTCACCCCATAAGTGCATGAGGCTTTGGGGGCACAACATACAATACTTAAACCATAACAGTACTTAAAGTTATAATGACAGACTAAAAGTTCTCCCTTCAGGAAAGGCAATGAAAATACATAAGCAAAATTTAAGAATAAAATTCCACTCTTATTAAACTGAACAAAAAATCCAAGAGAAAGCCTTAAAATATAAAGGCAGTCTACTCAGTTCTCTACTATTTGGAAAAACTAATGTGAAAGCCATTGTGCAGTGTAATAAGACTCATGTGGAGTGGCCATCTGGCTATGATACCATCAAGATAGTTATACAAAAACAAAATATTCTGTTACTTTTTATAATGTTAGAAGAGTCATATGAAAGAGTTATATATTTTTGTTTTGTTTTGTTTCCATCCAGGAATTTAGTGAGTGGATCTGTTACCCAAAGTACTTACAAGAATTTCTCAGGAACTTCCTGATGATAGCCTCTAGCTATAACAAGCAATCCAGTGACATGGATGAAATAGGTCCATTCCAGAGACAAGAGTGAATAACTGTTATTTTAGACATCTCCCAGTCTATAAATTTACTTAAAAAGTAAAAGGCATGGTCTTAAAAGCTCACCCATGATTATTTAATAGAATCATCAAAGAGTCTGGGTATTAGGAAACAAGTACAGGGGGCCCGGCAGGATGGCTCAGTGGTCTAAAGCGCCTGCTTAGGAAAGCTTGGGCAGCTGCAGGGACTGCAGTTCAATCTCCGGCACCACATGCTGCCCCAGCCCTGCCCTGAGGGCAGGCTGAGCCGGCCATAAAAATGAAATAAATAAACAAGCAAAAGTTCTGAAACAAGGAAACAAGTACAGGGAACAGGGAGACATAAAGGAAGAGAGGTACAGGCTGCAGAGTATCTCTGCACAAAATAGGTTTCATGGTCTGGACTCTGTAGTGTAGACCTTGCCTAGGAGGTACAAGTCCCTGAGTTCAATCTTTGGCATCTCAAAAAACAATAAACCAGGTACCAGGACTATAAAGAGGGTAAGGCCAAAAGGGATATTTTTCTTGTATTTTCTTTGACCTCATATTCTATAAAGGCAAACTCTGAAGGTAAGGCAGCTTCAAGATGATAAAATAAACTGCAGAGAAATTTTCAATTATTGATCCAAATCAGTAAATTTTTCTGCAACGAACTTGGCACAGGTACAGTTGCACAATGAACCATCCTTCCTATGCTTTGATAGAATGGCTCACAGAACTAGATTTGCCTTAGTATATTATAAAGGATACAAATGAACTAGATAAAAAGATACATAATGATAGGTTTAGAATGGATCTAAGCACAGAATCCTCTGTCCACATGGTATTTTCACATCTCATTGTTCAAGGGTTTTTTCCAGCCCCAATCTCATCCTCTACTATCTCTGTTTTCCCAACATCTTGATGAGGGAGCTTAGAGTTCTAACCTTTTAAACTTCTGGTCTTTCTGGTAATCAGCCCTATTGTGAGAATATCAGGGAGCTACCTACCCAGTTACCTTCTTTGCATAAACTCTAAGGTGGTGATCACAATGAGCTCATTATGAATAAAAAAGGTACTCTTTCATGCGGTAAACACCAAGGGTGTTAGGAGTCTGATTCCAGAAAAAGAACAAATATATTTTTTTATCATATTAACCCTTATATAAGCCCAGCAGCAGCGATTAGGAGCCTTATTGGCTTGAATGTTTAAGTATAGTCTTGGTCGATCTTTGGCTAAACATTAAACTGTACAAATATAATGATAAGACATTATGTGACAGGCTTAAACATAGAAACAAAGAACTTCAGAAACATCATCAACCACATATTTGAAAGAATCAGATTCTCCTTAGTCCATTCTACTTACTAAGCAAGCAAAACATTAAGTAAAACCCTCATAGCCTCGCAATTGTTCCCTTAGGTATCTAAGCAAGAAGAATGAAAACATATGCCAGCAAAAGAACTTGTATGCAAAGATTCATAATATGTTTTTCTTTAAAAAAAATATGTTTTTGTTAATAACCTACAGCTAGAAGCATTCCAAATGTCCATTAGCCTATAATTGAAGTGTGATCTGTCAGTAGAATGGAATAGTTCAGTTGTAAAAACAACAATGTGATAATGTTAAAAATGGATGTTTTAGTTGGTTGGAACTGCAGTTTAACAAGGTTCCATAGAATGAGTGGCTTAAACTATATTAATTTTTTATCATAGTTTTCAAGGCTGGGACTGTCAAGCTCATGGTGCCTAGAGACTACATTTGCAGAGGTCTTTACCTGGTTCACAGATAACCTTTTTCTCATATTATGACATGGCAGGCAGAGCATATTCTAGTCTCCTCTTAAAAGAGCACTAATTCCCCATCACCCAAGGAAACACTAATCTAGCATGAAAGGTCTACTGTTAAGAACTTACCTAAGCCTAATTACTTTCCAAAGACTTTGCTTTCTAATACCATACTATTGAAGGATAAGGTTTCACCATAGTGAGTATAGGACAGACAAGAACATTAAATCCATAACAACAAATTAACTTTGAAAATATTGTTAAGCAAAAGATACCAGATTTAAAAAAAAAAAAAAAAACTATGTCCATCAAGTTATGAATGGATATAACGATGTGGTTATTTTATACAATAGAATTTTACTCAGCCATAAAGGATAACCTTGAAACATTTCTAGGTAAATGGATACACCTTGATAACATACTGTTAAGTGAAATAAATTGGACATACATATGCAAATACTGCAGTTTTCCTGGTGTGAGAAATCAAGAGTATAAATAAGGATATATATATATATATATATATAAAATATATACATATGTATATACATATGTATGTATATATATAGTGTGTGTATGTATGTATAATCAATGTTTCTAATTTTTCCTTTTCTCATGTATTTTATTTTCCTTTCCTTTCTCTTCCCCCTCTCCACTCTCTAGTTCCCTTCCCCATCTGAACACTATTTCATACACCTATTATATGTATTGAGTGAAAGACTTCTGATGTCTAAGACTCCCTAGTTCTCAGGGGAAATTCTTTGGCTCAGGCTTATGTTCCAGTGAGTAATGGTTTTCTTATACCAATGAGTAATAGCTACATTTAAAACCATGGCTCTGTCCCATATAGAAGGTATTGTTTATGTCTAGGAAACTGTTTTCATAAAAGGAGATAGGACTAATAACCCTATAATCAAAATATTTAGTGTCTTATTTAAACATTTTTTCCCTTAACAAGAGCTGAGCCCATAAAACATTTCAGTTATCTGATAAAGCCATGGAAATTTTAGGAAATGGGGAAAGTATCTGACAAATCTCAGTCATAATAACTAGAGTAATGAGAACCACTGGAATTAGATAAAATATAGTTATTTTATATAAATCATCTGGTTACAAACTAATCTTTTTTGGAGAAAATTTAATATTCAACTCTTAGATCAATTTGCCAAATATGGTCACATGTATGTCTGTGAGTAAATGAAGTTTATAGACTGCAGGCACCACTTAGGTAATTTAAGAAATATTCTTTTAAGACTACCACTCACATATACAAGAAAATTCAGAAAATTGACTTGATTTTTATTCTGTGCTCTTGATTCTTTAGCTTTCCTCTGCCTTAGATGGCTCAGTTATCTTCCAGTGATGTTAACTTAATTGTGTATATCATAACTTTAGAAAAGATTCAGAATAACAGTGTCATGTGTGTGTGCACAATTTGAACTACAAACTGTTGAAGCACAATTCATGACCAGGCTCAATCCTGACTGTCCACTAATGTCTTAGTTACTGTTCTGTGGTTTCTGAGACAAATACCAGACACACAAGCTTAGGGGAGGAAAGGTTTATTTAGCTCACAGTTACTGGAGGTTTCAAGACACTGCCCCCACCTTATAGGGTCTGGAGGAGAGGCTGGGGCACTGCAATGTCCAGCATGATCTGCTTCATACCTCTGAGACACCGCCGCCTGCGGGGTGGGGGCCCAACGTCTGTAAGTGCATGCTTCAGTTTAAAGGTTCGTGCCCTCTTGGCCATGCCCCCTCAAGCCCCACTCCTGGAGCCATACACTTGACAGCCCCATGATTTACATGAGGTTTTGGGGGGACAGATAGATATAAACCACAATATTCTGCCCCTGGGCCCCCAAAGTCTCATGTACATTGCTTTCTGCAGAAGACATTTTAGTCCATCTCTAAGAGTTGCCGAAGTTCCAACAGTTTCAGGACTGCTGAAAAGTCCAAGTCCTCCAAGATCCAAGGCAAACTCTCAACTGTGAGCACCTACATAAATAAAAAATTAAATACACTGAACATTCAAAGGCAGAATATAAACATTGCCATTCCAAAAGGTGTACACAGGAGGATACAAACCACTGGGGCTAAAACAAGTCCAAAATCTAGCAGGACAAACATTAAGTCCTATAGTTCCATGTGGAACATTAAAAACAATCTGTGGCAAATTGTGAGCTTTCTGAGGCTCCACCCGTATGGCATTCTTGGGGGTAGCTCCCATAGCTTCTCTCTTAGGTTGGCGTTGCTCCCTCTTTGCAGTTTTCCTTAGATGATTCACATTTCTGGCTTTTCCAAACTTCTGGCCTTTCCACAGAGTAGGCTTCTCACTCACAACTTCACACATTGCCCTCCCCGGTGCACACTGCCTGGCGTCATAGGCCTTCTTCTGAAATTGAGGTGGAAGCCTTCGTAACCTTGGAACACCTGCAGTCTGCATGCACCTAAAATCAGCCTCATGTGGATGATGCCAAGATCTGCTGCCGGCTGGAGCAGTAGCCAGGCTTCCTTCTCTCTTGGCTGTAAGGGTCAATTACCTGAATTTCTGGACAAATTCTCTATGGTGGCACCATTCTGTAGTCTGCTGTGGCTGCTGCCTCCATTCTGGAACTTGGTGTAGCTGCTGCCTCCATTCTGGAGCTCTGCGAATTTCTCCTCAAAGCAAAGTCCCTCACTCTTGCCGTTTCTGAGACTGCAACAGGTGAGGAACTGCCACCTCCTGTAATGCCCTCAGGACATCTTTTTTTATTCTCCTATTCCTCCTGGACAATGGAGATATCAACTCTATCTTTGCAGTCCACAACCTTCCTGGTGCTTTCTTTCTGGCCTAACTCACAACATTTTAAATCATTCTGCTGGGCTCTTTGCTCTTCATTCTCAACATATACTTGACTTAGAGCCCCCACCAATAATCATGCCACTGGCCCAATATTTGACAGCTATGAACTTTCCTTTGAAAGATTAATTAATCCTCCATGTTTAACCCGTTTCATGCAAAATCTTTGGACACAGGCAAAATTCTGCCAAAGTTTGGGCTAGCCAAAGCACAAATGATCTGGAATCCAATAACCAATGCAGTCCTTCTTTCCAGCAGAAACCTCCCCAGCCTGATCTTTACCGGTCAGCTTTCTATCAATCTTCTGGTCTGACCTCTGACCAGAACCACCCCTACAGAAGTGCCAAAACTGTTCCAGTGCTTTGCTCATAAGTGACATCTCCAAACCTTTCCTATTTCTTCCCATAAGCCATTCCCAAAAGCTTGTAATCCACATGGTCAGGTCTAACCACAGCAACAACCCCACTCTCCTGGTATCATATTCTGTTCTAGTCAGGGTTTTACTAGAGGAACAGATATAACACAAGATGTGCCAGTCCCAGAGTCAGAAGGGGAAGTGTGCTGAGAGCATTTGCACACTGAAGAATTCAGTCCCAAGGCTTTATACTCACTGGAGTGTTCTATCCCTAATGGTCTTTACTGGTCTTAACCAGTTTCTACTCTTTCCTAATGGTTTCTAATGGTCAGCTGTTGTGTCTGCAAAGGAAAACAGAAGAATCTGCTGAGGAGAGCTGAAGGGGCCAATCTGGAGGCTGACAAGTCTTTGCTGGAAGTTAGAAGATAAAGTACAAGCTAAATTATTCTGGGGCAGGGCCCTCATGGCTCACAGTGCGAAACAGCCAGGCAATGCAGCCCAATTGATAAAATGTGTCGACTACCAGGCATTCAGCCAAGTTGACACAATGTATCAACCACTACAACTCGCTTCAGAATAGATGATAAGTGCACTGTGCAATGTCTGTGTGTAAGAAATACCGAGAAGAAGGACTCTAGAAGAATGTAGGGGCTGGTGAGATGGCTCAGCAGTCTAAAGTGCCTGCTTAGGCAAGCTTAGGCAACTGCAGGAACTGCAGTTTGATCCTGGGCAACACATGTTGAACTAGCCCCACCCCCAGGGCAGGCTGAGCCAGTCATAATATATATATATATATATATATATATATATATATATATATATATATATGAATGCAGATGACCAATGATGCTTCATGTCATATATATATATATATATAGATATATATAGATATATAGATATAGATATAGATATGAATGCAGATGATCGATGATGCTCCACGTCCAAAACACTAATGCTGTTTCTGTCTGTGCTGCCATTACAAAATACATGGTCTCCAGGGCTTAAATAGCAAACATTTGTTTTCCTCAGTAAAAACAGGTGCTAGCTGACCAGATCTCCTGGTGAAGTTCTCTTTCTGGCTTACAGAAACCAATTTCTCTCTCCTTGCTGGTACTATGTGGAAAGTGGTGTTCTTTGGTGTTTCTCATAAAGTTATTAATCGCATCCCATCTGGAGGTCTCATTGCAGTGTTCATTACCTCCCTTAAATCCCAAATTATCCTCCAAACTCTTCACCTCCAAATGCCATCATACTGAGAATTACAGCTTCAAAATATGAATTTGGATGAGATTAAGAACAGTCTGTCTATAAAATTGTATGGATGGCACTCTTTTAGAATTAAGAAGCACACAATTTTCACAGCTGTTCCCAACCCCAAGAATATAAGTGCTTATTGAGATCTAGGAATTTTCTGTGTATATGTATTAGCAATACATCAATGAGTAAGATACAACTCTACTTCCTTGTACTCTAGAGAAGGAAATAAGTGCTAAATGCAATCAAGTGTAAAAGAAGTAATGATATAAGCTAAGGCAAAGAAAGTTTGTAATACAAAAGAGACAAGATTAATACAAGCTGCAACATAGCAAGAGTAGAATAAGAATTTAGAGAGAAAAATTAATTTTAAGTTAAACTATGAATGGATAAACATTTGACAGGCAGATTTGAGGGTCATGGGCAATAAAATATATAAGCAAAAAATTATATATATTATTTAAAGCTCTGTATGACCTAATAGGTTAGAATTGTGTCCTGTAAAAACCAAGGGAGCATTAAAGAAAACACTATGATTTAGAGACATTGTTCTTAGATTATTTGAGAAATGTAGGTCCATTATAAATAAAATAAAATAAAAAATACTTCCAATGAGATAATTCTGATAATGTTATAGTGCTCTGAATTTTGCTTGACTTAAAACATTCATGGTAAAAATTGTTAAATCTTTCTGATTTTGTTAATTTTTAGTAATTCACATACACTGTGCTTTTTCAACTGTACAATTATTCTAAAAGTGAATTTGATTTAAGTAAAAAATTCAGTTTGTATACAACATGGAAAAGTAATTTTAATTAAAAAATGATGGCAAAAATAAATACGTAAGTTCAAGTTAGATGATAAGTGTAATAACCTAAAAAAAGATGAGTACCTGAACTAATAGGTAACTGTAGGAAAAATATGATAAATACTAAGATTTTTAGGGTTTGATCTATTCAATATGAGCAGATAGTTCGAAGGGTCATGATTCCCAATTTCTTGCCTAGATAACTGGGTCTTGCCAAATCTCTTAAGTAACTTTCCCATTGGTAAGACACCATACCTGACACCTGCAACTTAAAAGGAGGAAAAACATTTTTGGTTCATGTTTTAGAAGCTTCAGCCCGTGATGGCTGGGAACGTTGTGGAAGGACAGAGAAAGCTGCTTAGGTTATGGAGATGAGAAGCAGAAAGCAAAGGGAGGATCCAGGATGGGAGAGATACACCCTTCTAGGTCATGCCTTGAGCAAACCCAACTCCCCTGAACAGGACCTAACTCCTGAGCAAGCCAGCAGTAGTGTCTTCGTGGTTCAGTCCTCTTTTAAAAGGGTCCTGCCTATGAAAGCATAAAGCTTTTTAAGAACATATAGAAATAATGAAATAGTTAATGTAGATCTGAGTAAAATTGATATTAAACTGATATTGTCTTATTTATCAGTCTCCTTATAAAGCCTGATAGCAGATAGGCTGATGAGTTCCGCATTCAGGAATAATTTAGGCTAGAGGTATATCTTCATGGTCTTATACTTTGAGATTGATTGAACCCAAAGAATAGATAACAAAATAAAATAAATGACTACCCTATATGAAACCTTCTGAGTTATTAATTTTGATTTTATTTTTTGAAGTGTTAGGGATTGGAAACAGGGTGCTCTACTACTGATCTATGTCTCTAGCTGCTTATATTTTTTTGCAATAGGGTCTTACAATGTTGCCCTAAAATTTTGAAATCTGAAATTTTAAATTTCCTTTCTTTAGGAGGTAGGGTCAAGGTCAGACCAATTAGGTCATGGGGGCATAACCTTGAAGGGGGATGCCTGTCCCTAGATCCTCCTTTCTTTCTACCCCTAGCTTATGTAGGGTGAGCAGATTTCCTCTACCACACCTTTCTATCTTGGCAATTCTGCTTTGGATCAGCCAAATGTGGACTGCACTCACTGACACAGTGAGCCAAATAAACTTCTCTACCTTTAAATTGGGGTGTCCAGTACTGAGTCTCAGCAACATGAGTTTAAACGAATGGGCTACAAAATAAGACAGAAAAGGAGGAATGATTATATCATAGTGTAACAGTGACAGCAGCATCAACAACAACAAAAAAGATAATTATGTAGAAGAGTTTTAGAGGGAAAAAAAAAGGTAAATTGAAACAAAAGCATTCATGAATTTGAAAATAACAGTTACAGTGGTATACTGGGGATAGATCCCTTATTGGGTGGGGTAGACAAAAGAATATGTGATCTTTTGAGATATTTAGCTGTGAAAAAGAGAGATGAGGGAAAGTTAAAAAGGATGCAAGATTGAGGGTTCTTATTATCATTAGAGGGTTTCAGCCATGTTTATGGCCTAATTAAAAGGTGTAAGAACAGGAAAAGAGCAAATATACAGCTAAGAAGAGGATAATGAAAGCACAAGCTGCTTTAAAGGAATATGATGTCAGATGTCAAATCCAGTAAGGAAATTAATGCTGATGTTGAGAAAATTTTTTTATTAAGTGGAAAAAGGAATGAATGTATATGAATGAATTTTAACTCTGCAGGCTCATAAGTAGGGTGGTATATGAATTCATGTCTGATAGCTTTATTTTATAAAATTAAGGAATATGGTTATCACTAAAATTTCTGTAGAAATAGAATAAGGATCTATCTTTACACTTTGTATCATGAAATGTAATGAAAAAAAGGGCTATGACCTGTGTGGAATGGAAGAAAAGCTAAGCAGTAGTAGGGAATAGTTAAACGGTACAGGACATTTCACTGAGTTGGAGATAATACATTTCTAGTACCAACGACACACACAGATATATAATATCACTTACCAAATCTTGTTCATTTAAGTGTGTGAGTGGAGAAGGCATAGGGTTGGATTTGTCAGTGGCGGTCAGTTGACACATGGTACATATAGATAGATGGGTAAAACCTGTATCTTTGAAGTGTCAATAAAACATTCACCATGGATCTAGGTTGGATAAGGAAATAAAAGTAACAAACTGGGAAGAAAGAAAGATTTAAGAAAGAAGTCCAAGGGCCAGTCAGTTAGCTCAGGGAATTAAAGCATCTGCTTAGGCAGAGCACAGGGGCTGGTTAGATCCCCTGCGTGCTGTGTCCCCCCACCCTGGCTATGCTGATATGGCAATTGAGACTGGCCATGGTGGCATGCACCTATAATCCCAGCCTTTAGGAAGGCTAAAAATTGGAGGATCATTGCAAGTTGGATCTATTTGGTGAGACCCTGTACTAAAAGAAGAGAGAGAGAGAGAGAGAGAGAAAGAGAGAGAGAGAGAGAGAGAGAGAGAGAGAGAGAAAGAAAGAAAAAAAGAAGTCCAGTGAGATTAAAGAGTAGGTCAGCATTGGAAAATGTAATGACTAGGGATGTGACATGCTTTGTCAGATCCGGGACCATGGGAGCTTACTGTGCCAAACAGGATATTTCAAGGTTCAGATTCAGCTATGTGTTTGCATCATTGAAGTAGAAGGACTTTGAGGTCAGAATCTAGTATCCATCTGATAGATGGACATCCTTATTCCTGATGCAATTGTGGGTAGTCTTGAAAAAAACTGAAGTAAAAAAGATTGTGAATCATAACAGTGCTCAGTGATGACATGTGCGGTGTAGGCTATAGTGTAAATAATGAATAAATGAGATTTTACTCAATATGGAGCTTACAAAGTAAGTTAGTTACTCATAGATAAAATTTTACTTAATCTTCACAATGTATGAGGTAGAAATAACTATTAGTGTAATTTTATAAAGAAACAGAAATTTTAGACTTGTCAAACAATAATCTTTGAACCAATGCTTACATTTTCTGACTAGATCTCAAATTCTTCCTAAGAAAACATGCTTTTTTTAGCTAAGATAAATATTAATTCCTTGGAGCACATATTTCACAGAAGTTCTTTAGCCCGATCAAATAATACCATAAATGTGAAATTTAAATCTGATTAGTAGATTAAATGGTGCTTTCCTGAAACTCACCACTCAGTGAAAGAGAAAATAGAATTTTCTCCAGTTTGTGCGAAGGAAGCAGAAAGTTATACACATACATTAACCATCTTCTCCCTTGCCCCATGGTCAGTGTAGAACTCACCATCCGGCGTTTATAGGTGCTTCTTAGGATACAATTTCAAGTATACCTGGATAAGAATGTCAGGTATTAGGGTTTGGATCTAAACTGTCCCTGAAAGGGCAGCTAAAGGTCTTCTGAGAAGCGATTGAGTCATGGTTGCATTAAGCTCATTAGCAGCTTAATCTGTTTTTCAGTTCATAGCTGAATAAGCTATTAAGAAAAATAGATACGTACACCCTCTTATCCCCAGCCCCTGCTCTCCAGCATATGCTCTTCCCCTGTCTGCCTCTCTGCCTCTTGTCCATAATGGGATCAGCTGTGCTCAGCCACATGCTCCTTGCCATGTTGTTCTGCCTCCCCATGGGCCCAGAAGCAATAGACCCAAACAGCCATGAACTGAAATCTCTGCGCGAAAATAAACTCTTCCCTCTTTAAGCTATTCTTTTCAGATATCTTGCCACAGCAATACAAAGCTGACTGATACATTAGTTAATGGAGTTCTGAAGATAAGTCATGGTACTTCTATCCCCTAGATCATCTGTGAAATCTGCCCACGAGGCATTTCCATAAAAGGAGGACCTTTAGTCTTTTAAACACTTCTTAAAATTCTTGAGCTTGTCTGTTTCCATTTTAAGCCTCTCCAAACACTGTTTTGGGTACTTATGTCTGTTAGTATGGACATCCCCTCAGTTATTAAGCCAAGTATGTTATCCATTCTTAGCACCTGCCATAATCTAGATACTACTACTGCTGATTAGTGATGGTGCCCAATCCCTCCACAAACCAACCTCACTTCACTATTTCAGTTATGGATAAATTCTAGAGGAAAATTACAGGAAATGGGTTAGAAGAATTAATTTTATTTATTGTTGTCTGCTTTAATAGATAAAATGAGTTAACAGGAAAAATAAACAGCTTGGTGTTCTACAAAGGTAGGGTTTCTAATCTTAATCACATAAATGTTGATGCTTTACAAGCATTTTGCCTAAGCAGTTATCAGTACTTTTGTATTTGAGAAGATATGAGACTCATCCTTATTCAGTCAAATGGTGTGAACAATAAAATGTGAGCCATGCAGTTCTTTCTGACATTTCTAAGTAGATGGCAAGACAAAACAAAAATGGAACTCCAGGTATACGTAAAGCACATATACATTGAACAAGCTGCCTCCACTCCAAGTTTTCTGGGAAGGAGCTGAACTATAAAAGTGAAGTAGCCCAGTTTCTGGGATTCTTTTTCTTATAAGTCATGGGTTTAGGTGGTATAGGGAAAAGCTGAGTAAAGAGATGAGTGGCAGTCAGATGCTCCTGAGATTCACTTGTGGAATCAAAGTCTCCTTCCCACCCAGTGTGGAATTTACTCACAGAAATGCAACAATCTCCAGCCTTTGTAGATGCTTAGGGTAAGAAAGAACTTTGAGGTTTGAATTGCTTTATTCCTGAGATATTTTACTTGAGAAAACCTTATTTGGGGCAGACTCAGCCCCAAACATCTTGGGGAGAGAAAAGAGGTCAAACAACTAGACTAGAAACACCATTCTTCCTCATAGGATACAAAGATTTAATAGGAGAAAATATGCAGTGAAAATTTTTTTCTCAAATACTAAATTTTCTTCTTTGATATCTCCCATTTCCTTTCTTTCCATGTAAGTAATAATTTTAATCTATATCCATCATTCCAGGGAGAGGCAAAAAGCCATGAGGTTTTTGTTTGTTTGTTTTTTCTAATCTTAACTTGTTTTCTAAAAGCCTTTCAGGAAAGAATTAGAAGAAATGAAAAATGTGTATGAAACTTATGGTTGATGAGTCAGGTGTCTCCCAGATGACATTAGAAAAATATCTTTCAGGCTTTAAAAGGGAAATGCTTCATTGTTTAATTGATCTTGCCTGTATCTGGTGATCTAAGCAACTTTGAAGATAACAATATATAGCAACTATTGTTTATTTCCAATCACCTTGTTTTGAAATTCTGTATCATCATTATTGTTTGTTGCTCTGTTTTTGCCCTTGTGTTTGTTTTATTTTTCTTCTTTTCAAAATAAAAAGATAAATGAAAAGGAGTTCCATGCACCTGAAAGAAAGACCCTAGATCTTTTTTCCTTGATATAATCCCAAAGAAGATTTGTGGTTGTCTCTAGAACAGAGGATGAGCCCAGATTTCTAAACATGGACTGGGAAAGGGGAAAAGACTGTAGGGGAAAATCTACTTAGGCAAAGGGTTCTAAAGTCATTCCAGAGACAACTGCATGCATATATGTCTAGATACATTTGCTGAAACCAACACTGTCCTATGTATTGTTCTATTCACTTAGTATTTAATGGTCACTCAGTGACTTAAACAGATACTGGCAGAGCACCTACAAGTTTCTAGGATGACTTATCTCCTGATATTACATCCTTGAACAAAAATGAAGCTGTTCATCATTACATGAACCTTATGGTTTAGTGTAGAAGTTGGACAATTAAAAAAAAAATATATATATATATATATATCATATAAATATATATGTATTATATCAAATTATATATACTCATACCAAATTATAAAACTCTAGTGATCAGAAAAAAACTGGCTGCAAATCTTAAAAAAAGAAAAGAATATATATATATATATAATCACATGCAAAATTGTAAGTACAAAATGGTATCTTGGGTCTTTCATAGTTTCAAATACATCATACTTGCCCAGTTACACTATTGAACTGAATAGAGTTAAAAATCATACTCTCCAAAGCACTAGCAGTATTTTCAATGTACTAAGAACATCTTTCTTAAGCATATAGGCAAATGAGTAAAAAAAAATATTTATATAGGATTCATAAGCTAACCAACAAACCAACCAAAGATGACAAGTAAATAGAAAAAAGTACACAAAGTAAAAATTAACTTTATTTTCATTACTTAACTCAAATCCAAGTGTATCTAATTCCAAAGCTGATGAAATGTTATAGCATCATAAAAAAAGCATAGGCTTTGGCTTTGATTTCCTGTTATAGATTTTTCTAGCTATGTTAACTTGAACAAGTTATTTAACCTTTCTCTACTTTTTTGAGCCTTGGTTTTATTTTTGTAAAGGAAAATTAGGAACCCCAATCTGACTAGGCTCTTGTTTGAAAGATATATCCAATAATGATTACTTTATAATATTATGGTATTTTAAGCATTGAATAAATGGTAATAATTTAAAAATACCTCTGTTTGCCTAGAGTGCATGCATACATAGGAGTAGAAATGGTGTAAACTGATGATATAATTGCTTTATGAACAATGTAAAACATTGGGATGTTTGGAAGTAGTGGGTGCTTTTAGTGTTACCTTTTGGAATTCATGTTTGGCTTCCCTCTTCCAGCATTTATTTAAGACTTCTTGTCAAAGGATAGTCAGTCAGTTCCATGAATACGCAGTGCTCAGGGCACTTATCCCACTTGTGATCCTCCCAAACACACCCCTTATCAACCACTTCAGAGCTGCTGATGCATTTGCTGGTTTCTTCCCCTTACTGTACTTGTACCTTCCCTCTCCTAGATTTCCTTCTAATTAGTTCCTCGGGAAACTCATACCAAATTATAAAACTCTAGTGATCAGGGAAAAACTGCTGCAAATCTTGATAATGATATAAGGCCTAGCTTTTAGGAATCAGACATCCTATATCCCTCCCTGTCTTCAACTGTGCTGAGTTCCCATGTCACACTAATGATTCTCTCATTATCATTACCAACTACATTGTACTGGATATTCACATTCCTATCTTTCCTCTGGAACTATGAGCTCTGGGATGGCTGAAACTGTCATACATTAGTTTTTACTACTTTGAAGGCTGAAACTGTCGTACAGTAGTTTTTAACTGCAGTGCTTGATGTAAACCAACTTCAGATATTTGTTCAATAAGTGAAGAAACAACGCATCATCATGTGATATACATGAAATAGCTGGGCTCATTGCCCAGCATTATGCACGTACAATATATAACACATATTGTAAGTATGTATGCAGTTATATAATGTATCAGAATATTTGTGATTTCTGTGACTCCCTTGAAAGACAAGACGATGAGCTTTAATTAAATACCTCAAGGCATATATTTCATAGAGAAACTGCTGGCCAAACCAGAAAGAGTGTCATTAGAGAAACTTTTTACCAGATGAGAGATTTTAGTTTTCTCAAATCACGTATAAATGTGGTACATAGAATACCTGCTTTGTTGTTAGGATCCTGAGTAAGCCCTTTTGGAAAGGTAGAAGGACCTTGACTCATGTTAGTTATATTTATTCCTGATTTATATCCATCACTTACCACCCACAACTAAGTTCTTCTGAAAATGGCCTCATTTTCTAAGTTGTTTCCTAGGGAATGTCTGAAATATAATCTTCCTGAAGCTGAAATTTTCCCAGAACAGTGGCCTGAGAAAGTAGTTGAATTTCTGGTCTAATAACATTCAAAACCAACAATTAATTTTTCTATTAACAGATTCAAACCACAAAGGTTGCAAATGACACTGGAAGAAACCAGACTGGCCAGGGGCATAAATTCCTCAACGTGGAATGAGACTTGCTTGTATCTCAATACTGTGCAGAGGGCCACGGCTGGTGGGAATGTAGCTGGCAAGGCCCAACAATCTCTAATCATGCATTCCCTGGGGAGCACTGTCTTTTAAGGTGCCTCAGGGATCAGATAATGAGGACAGCCTGAGGTTCCTGGGTCATGTCTGCAAGAGGAAACAACAAAATCTTCATGGGAAAATTATGTGAAAATGAAAATAGCTGGAATATACAAGTATTATCTAGCACCCTAGGGAGATTGTAAGTATATCCCCTCAGGGAGAAGGGGGGTGAGAAGAAATAATGGAAAAAGAAAAAGAGCTGTATTAGAAGTTTAGTCCCAGCTGTGTCAGAATACAGTGTGTTGCTGTCTTTTCTCTGAGCCTGTTTCCTTTCTGGATATGTTACCTGTAGTTACATTGTGTGATACTTTCCAGTGCTGACATACTTCCAAGCTGTTTTCAAATATGTTTCTTTGGTAAAAAGCAAAAGAAATGGAAAGGAAAAAACAAGATTAGTTTTGACAGTGTGAGAAATTACAGAACTGGAAAGGGGAACATCTTATATTTTATATTTGCAAACTAGCAAGCTCAAGTTATCTACCCAAATGCACTCTACCTGATATCTCACTGTTCTCACCAGCTCTATACCTCCAAGGAAAAAAAAAAAAAAAAAAAAAACTGGTGGTACAGGAGATTCCTCTTTGACGATGAAGCCTTTCTGAGCCTTACAGTTCCCAACTACAAATCTTCCCTCCATTCATTTCCCACTTTTTCAGGCAGATAAGCATCCTTCCTTTTTCCTTTCTATAGCTCCAAATATATATCTTAAAAAAAAAAAAAAGACAAACAAAACCCACATCACATTATCTGTTTATTTTGTTTCCTCAACTAAACTAGACTGGACTATAATGTCAGTTCCTCAGTAAAAGCAATTGTGTCTTAATAAGTTTCATATCCTCGGGATCTATAGTAATAAATAATATGTGGCCCATAGTAAAAATCAAAACAAATCTACAAGATAAATTGGAAAATGAATGAGAGTATCTTGGAAAAGAAATTTGGGAAAATGAATGATTGCCTTTGAAAAAGTTTGAGCAAAAAAGCAAGAAAAAGATGGTTGGGTGGGTTACTTTTCAAATCTGAGACTGTTAAACAAATTTTGATCCAATTAAGCAAGTAGTTTTTCTAAATAACAAATTGAATTTTCCTCTTCAGCTTCATTATCTGTAGATAGGCACTCAAATTTGTACCTGTCTCTACTCTAGCATCAGCACATCAGCATTCTTGGGCTATTACTTTTGTCCTGCTCTTCCTTCTTTACACATATAATATATCCTTTAGTCTTGGGATGACAGATGGGAAGAAAAGCATCTTTTGAACTGATTTTTCAAATCACCAGGAGATGTACTTTTCTTTGTAAAATTCCTTTTGAGCAAAGTTGCTGTTGTAATTAATCATAAACCAGTACAACTGATCCTCTTCTTATTGGACGGGTGTGTATCTGCCTTCCAACTAATCACTCATCATTAGCCAACTCATCATGTTCTTCCTTTTCCTCTCTCACTGCTGTTCCCTCCCTGCATACCTCCCACTTAACTTTAGGAAGAATGGTGTTCCTATTAAAAATTTGTTCCTCATCACTGATCTTCAATGTGGATTTAGATTAGAAATTTTTTAAATTTTATTTATTTATTTTTTCTTGTTTCAGAGCCTTTGTTTGTTTATTCACTCATTTTTATGGCTGACTCAGCCTACCCCAAGGACAGGGCTGGCACAGCATGTGGTGCCTGGGATCGAACCGTGGTCCCTGAAGCCGCCCAAACTTTCCCAAGCAGGCGCTTTAGACCACTGAACCATCCTGCTGGGCCCTAGATTAGAAATTTTTTTAAAACATCAGAGAAACAGTATGTAGCCTTCCCAGCACTCTAACAGAGGAAACCTAGAGAAATTGAGGTTTGCTTCAATATTTTGACCCTACATGTAGTAGAAAACATCTCTATCTTTACAAGGCAGTTAGTGCAAAAATCAGCTCACTCCAGAGGGATTTTCAGAATCATGTAAACACACCATATGCTCAAGTGATCCCTATAGTTGAGTGTTCCAAATCAGAATCATACAGTCCCTCCCTTTTTTTAATAACAGGTGAGATCCCTATCTGCAATT
Source organism: Myocastor coypus (assembly GCA_004027025.1). NCBI lineage: Eukaryota > Metazoa > Chordata > Mammalia > Rodentia > Myocastoridae > Myocastor > Myocastor coypus. The sequence continues at coordinate 53,632 of PVJA010006243.1, forward strand.
GGGTAATGCATTGATATGACTTAGAATTGTAGAAATTCACTTTTCTCCAGGCCCTAGATTCTTACAAATGAGGAAACTCAGACACAGTATAGAGTAGTCTATCCAAAGTCACAGAAACAGTTGTAAATCCAGGATCAGAAGTCTAATGCTTCCCTGTTAGGAATGTAGGGTTTTTTGTTTTGTTTAGTTTTGTTTCCCCAAACAGTTCCTATGTAAACTAAAATTCCTACTTACTCGTTTAACTTACACTTCTCACCAGAAAGCAGGTCTAATGCAATATATGCCTCAGGAATAGGATTAATTCTCATAGCACTTGTGCACTGCCATATGTTTTGTTTTCATATTAGTTCTGATGTGCTGGTTTTTAGTAAAAAGTAGAACCCTGAAAGAATTGGGGCTGTCAGAGAGGTACACTTAGCTGTTGGGAACAGAAGTCAGAAAATGACTAAAATGACATTCTAAATATGTGGCCAAGTTTGCAGAATACTTGTGTCTATGGTTTTGGTGTTTGTTTGTTTGTTTCATTTATGTGTTTGGTACAGGATCCCACTATTCAGCTTGGACTCTTGGTGATCCTCCTGTTTGCAGCTTTCCCAGTGCAGTAGTTACAAGCATACACTATCAAGCCAGACTCGGAGCCAGTGTAGTGTGCAGGACCAGGGATCAAACCCCAGGCCCTTCACTTGCTATCTCATTGGCCCTGTGTCAGTGTCTTGCAGAATTCTTGTGATGTAGAACATGCTAGTTACAAAAAAAAAAAAAAAAAAAAGTGATTTTGGTCAAATGAGAAATGCTGGAATAAGTAGGATAAATGAACTTTTACTTCTGTAAAAGATGGTATAGAAAGTATGAAAAGGTAGTCTACAGATGCATGTTTTTGATAAAAGACTCACAATATAAAAAGAATTCTCAGGGCTGGCCAAATAACTCAATGGATTAAAGTGCCTTCAAGCAGGCACAGGGGCCAGGGTTCAATCCAGGTGTGTGCTGTGCCAGCCTTGCCCCCGGGTTACACTGAGGGGGCAATTGAGACTGGGCATGGTATCGTGCATCTGTAATCCTGGCTCTTGGGAGGCAGTAAACAGGCAGATCACTACAAGTCTGATCTAGTAGTAAGACCCTGAACACCCTGTAGACCTTTCCCTAAAATAACAATCAAATAAATAAATAAGTAGAATTCTTAGGAGGTAAGGTGAGGTGAGGATGTAAAAGGCAGATCACTGTGGCCATGCCCTAGAAGGGTATATCTCTTTTCCTCAGTTGTCTTTCTGTCTGTCTCCCTCTTTTTCTCTGTGTGACTCCTCTGTCTCACCCTCTACCTCTGTCTCCCCCTCTCTGCCAAGAGATAAGAGCCATACCTCTATGGTACTCCTGTGTCATGCTGTCTTGTCTTGGAATAAGTCAAGACTGAAATATGAGTCAAAGTACAAGTCTGGTTTACATTGCAGGTATTGGGTATTGTATCTCAGTGACAAGGAAAGTGATTACGACTCCTTGTTCCAGATTCTAAGCTTTGTAAGGTCCAGCACAAAATTTAGTACTTTGTTAAATGCCTTCCACTTAGTAAAGTCCCATAGTATTTGAACCTTTTAGGTTGTTGAAAACCTCCAAATATCCAGACTTCATATTTAAGACACTTCCTTGTTAATGACTAAGCCTGGGTAAACTTATCTATAATCTTACATTTTTTCCCTTTTATGGGTAGAATTTTATAAATCATAAATTCGAATGCTTGGAGAACCTTAAAAGTTATTTATTCTTGCCCTTTCTACCGATGTTTGTGTGTTGAATTACTGATTCAACAAAGCTTAGATGAAACTGGCACTATTCTAACAGTAATAATATTTTTTATGTTTTTCAGAGCTTTCTGCCAAGATCTTAAAAAGGCAGTGAGGTATGTATAAAAAGGCATTTCCTCTCCAAAGGCCAAATCCTGAAAGTTTAGTCTTGTATCATCTACCATGAAACTTTCTCCATTTCCACCATACCTTACATCAGCAAGATTTGTTTAGGAGAAGTGTGGGGAACCTACATTATATTTGTAGCAAGTTATTTATTCTTGAAGTTGTAACACTATACCACCAGGATGCCATTATCACCCATTAAGTTTATTGATGGTTAAAGGCTACTGTTCTAAATGTAGATGTCTTTTACAAATGTTGTCTTTGGATCTCTCTTTTCTATCCATTTCTTTATTTTCTCTGTCTCTATCTCTCTTTTCTTCCCTCCCTTTACCTCTCTTCCTCTTTTATACTCTTTTTATTTATCTATTTATTTATTTGGCACAGGATCTTACTATGCAGCTCAGATTTGTAGTGATCCTCCTGTCTCAGCTTCCTCAGAAATGGGATTACAGGCATGCGCTACCATGCCCAGTTTCTGTGGCCAGCACAGCCCTCACCGGGCAGAGTCTGCACAGCATGTGGTACCAGGGATTGAACCCAAGCTTTTGTGCTTGCCAGGCAGTGCTTAGACCACTGAGCTAGCTCTCCTGCCATCTCCCTCATTTATAGTCACTGTAGTAACTTCCCAAAAGATTAAATCTGTAACTTCTCCCTCATCGTTCTGGCTAGTGTATTAGTTCTAGATAATCAGCAAGTAGCTCTTTAATACTGTAATTTAAGTAAAAAAGCTTAAGACTCATTTGGGGAACTGAGTGATCATCTTTGCAACCTTTTATCATGGGGCAGCCAAGATCCATTAGGTAGCATTTAATTACATGAATGAGCCTATTGCTTCCAGGCCTAGGCCATATTAGACTGTTTGTAACATTATATCTAACAATGACCATACCACAGTGACTCAGAAATAGCTGAGAGAAGAAAGAAGAAGAGAAATATAAAGAAGAAACTAGTAGCCAGCACTTACTGAGGTTTCATAGTATTAACTCATGTAATTGTCCCCCAAAATCTTACATAGCAATAACCATCTTCCCCATTTCATAGAAGAGGAAACCAAGGAATGCAAAGTGACTTTTTCAAAGAAATAATATAAATTTGGAAAAAAGTTGAAGTCATAATTAATCATCTGAGAGAAAGATATTCATCCACATTGTGAAAAACAGATTAAAAGATTAGTCGCACATTATTTAAAGGGTATTACTGCATGTGAGAACTGGTAAAGAGTAAATCCCAAACCTTAAGAAACATGAAATTATTCTTCCTTGCATTTTCATAGAAAAGACACTTCCTTTACTGCCCTCAAAGCAGAGGATATTGAAGTGAATCCTTTCTTTCTCTTTTCACCTGTATTCCAACTCACCAACAAGCATAGGTGATTTGAAATTTTAGATGTTCCTGCCCTATTAGAGGGTTAATTCACTTAAGGTATGTTCATTTAGTTTAATGAAAATATGGGCATATTTCTCTCCTTACCTCATATTTGCTGCTCCTTGTTTTGTAAAAGGGAACAGGATTTTTTCACCTCTTCCTTTCATGAAGCCATCGAATGGGGACATTTGTTGGCTCAGCTATTAGGTGTGAACCATTGTCTATCTTTTACATTCAAATGAATAAAATGACCATTCTTCCCACTGATGTCTACATTTAGGGTGAGGACTGTGTTTTATGTTTTACTGCATAGCTGTCAATAAAACTGACTCTATTTCCTTTCTCCCTTTACCTGTTAGAATCCTAGGGAAAGGAGGAGTTACTAGGCTCTGATATTCTAAGAGTAAAATGAATAACGATAGAAATTAGAAGTTTGTGTTTTCCAAGCTGTGCTTTTCCAGAGACTATGTTTTCTGATGTTTTTTTTTTTTTTCTTTTCTACTTGAACAAGGAAACCAATTAGTATCTCTGAGTATTAGATTCCTTATCTGTAAAATAAGAATTAGCAGTAGGTCATTAAAACATTCCTTATTTGTTCCAACCCCCTTAAGTTCAAAATAGGATGTACCTAGAACCTGGTGAATTTTCTAGCATGTCAAGGTGCATAGGAACCAAAACTCCCCTGGGGCCTGTATGACACTCTGATGGAGTGTCAAAAGTCATTACAATAAATGAGTAAAGATAAACAACAGAGGCCTTTGATCCCTGGCTTTGGTAATCAGTCCATTAAAAAATAGATATCCAGGTTCACTCCTGCTCTGTAACCACATTAAAACCAAAAGTGATCTGATGCTTTTCATGTTTCAGAGGCTTGATGGACTCACCCAGATCTAATAAAAATGTGTTTTTATCTAACACAGTCACTCTCTGTACTCAGGGTAGTAACATGAGCAAAAAAAAAACAAAGTGAAGCCTGGAAAGCTAGTATCTTGGATTGCCCCATGGATAGATGTGTCAGTACCTTAGGAACAAAGCCATTGTATAATGTCTCTTTTCTGTGGGGAAGGGGGAAGAAATGAGACATACAGAAATTGTAATGAGTTCAAAGTTTCATAGCAAGTAGTGACGAATTAGGAAAAACAAAAATATTCCTTGATCATTTACCAACATTGTGCTAGACTCAAAGACTAAGATTTTAAGAAATGAGTTAGGCCGGGCGTGGTGGCTCACGCCTGTAATCCCAGCACTTGGGAGGCTGAGGCAGGAGGATCGGTGCGAGTTCGAGACCAGCCTGGGCTACAAAAGTGAGCTCAAGGCCAGCCTAGTGAACTGCATAGTGAGACCCTGTCTCAAAAAGACAAAAAAAAAAAAAAAAAAAAAATGAGTTAGTGTGAGTCCCTGATCTTAAAGAGGCATTAGAATCAATCAAGAAAGAATGCTCATTTTATTATAAGAGGGAAAAGTGAGAAATACTCTATTGAAATCTTTATGCCCTTTGCTTTTTCCGCAATGGGTTTTGCACGAGAGCAAAAGTATAGTGAAAGCCACCACTAAATCAAAGCCAACAAGGACAAGGAAAAGACTCACATTAATATTGTCATCAGACATGTGGATTCAGGCAAGTCCACCACCAGCAGCAATCTGATCTACAAATGTGGTGGCATCAACAAAAGAACCATTTAAAAATTTGAGAAGGAGGCTGCTGAGATGAGGAAGGCTTTCTTCAAGTATGCCTGGGTCTTGGACAAGCTGAAAGCCAAGCATGAGTGTGGTATCACCATTGACATCTCCCTGTGGAAATTTGAGAACAGCAAGTATTATGTGACTATTATTGATGCCCCTGGCACAGAAACTTTATCAAAAACTTGATTAGAAGCATATCTCAGGCTGACTGTGCTGTCCTGATCGTTGTGGCTAGAGTTGGTAAATTCAAAGCTGGTATCTCCAAGAACAGGCAGACCCATGATCATGCCCTTCTGGTTTACACACTTGGTGTGAAACAACTAATTGTTGGTGTTAGCAAATGGATTCCCAGTAGAACAAGTGCTTGCCTGGCAAGCACAAGCTCCTGAGTTCAATCCCTGGTACTGGAAAGAGGGAGAGAGAGAGAGAGAGAGAGAGAGAGAGAGAGAGAGAGAAAGAGAGAGAGAGAGAGAGAGAGAATTCCATAGAGCCACCCTACAGCCAGTTTCTGGTTGGAATGGTGACAACATGCTGGAGCCAAGTGCTAATATGCCTTAGTTCAAAGGATGGAAGGTCACCCATAAAGATGGCAATGCCAGCAAAACCACACTGCTTGAAGCTTTGGATTGCATCCTTCCACCTACTTGCCCAACTGACAAGCCTTTAGAGCTTCTCCAGGATGTCTACAAAATTCGTGGTATTAGCACAGTCCCTATGGCCCGAGTGGGCACTAGTATTTTCAAACCCAGCATGGTGGTCACCTTTGCTCCAGTCAATGTCTTATAGACCAAAAATTAGAGAAAAAGAAGGGCTACCAAATAGCCAATATTTTGGCCCTAACCCTTCAAGGTCAGGGAGGACTCAGGACATGAAAGAACCTGTACTGTAACATCTTATAACTCAGTGGTTTCTCAAATTTTCTGTTCAAGGACATTATGGGCCTACAGAGGAAAGGGATTGAAGATGTATAGTGTGCCTAAGGAGAGTCACCTAGAGAGAAAACATTCTCTCAGGCTTTCACAGAGAGCAAACTGTCCAAGCAATGGCCGTGAATCATCCAGACAGCTGACACTGACAACAGTTCTACAAAGCACTGTACATGGTTCCAAAGTAAATCCTGAGGGGATTTGACTGACCTTGGTAGATAGAAAAACTACATGTTTTGTTATACAAGTCTTGCTTTAACTTGCCCTTAACCACCCAGCAGAAAAGTTTAGCCACAAGGCATAAAACATAAAGCTAGATTAGTATGGTGACCTGTAAAAGGCTTAACAGCTTCCAACATTGCCAGTTTTGCCAATAACCCACTGTGATTATGGAACATTGGACTATGTATACAACTACTTTCTCTTAGTTCAATGAGAAGAAGAAATTTTTTGTGCCTATAATGATTAGAAACATGTTTATACTCTGTGCTCTGTATAGCTATTATAACGTCAATGATGTTCATTGTATTAATTATTCCAAATGTACTACTAGCTTGTTTTGAAACTGTCACATTGTTATTCTTATTGAAAGTAACAAAAATTGTTAAATGAAAAAAAAAAAAAAAACTGAAGTCAAGTCTGTTGAAATGTACTTGAAGCTTCCCAGGGACAATGTGGGCTTCAACATCAAGAACATGCCTGTCAAAGATATCCGGCATGGCAGTGTTGCTGGTGACAGCAAAAATGACCCACCAATGGAACCAGCTGATTTCTCTGCTCAGGTGATTATCACAAACCATCTCAGCCAGATCAGTGCTGGCTATGCCTCTGTCCTGGACTGTCACACAGCTCTCATTTGCTTGCAAGTTTGTTGAACTGAAAAAAAAGCTTGATTGCCCATCTGGTAAGAAGCTGGAAGATGGGCCTCAGTTTTTGAAATCTAATGATGTTGCCATTGTTGACATGGCTCCAAGCAAGCCATGTGTGTTGAGAGTTTCTCTGACTACCCACATCTGGGTCATTTTGCTGTTCGAAGTATGAGATAGTTGCTGTGGGTGTCATCAAAACTGTGGACAAGAAAGCTAGTGGAGCTGGCAAGGTCATCAAGTCAGCCCCAAAAGCTCAGAAGGCTAAATGAATATTATCCCTAACACCTGCCACCCCACTCTTAATCAGAGGTGGAAGACTGGTCTCAGAACAGTTTCTCCCCTTAGCCATTTAAGTTTAATAGTGAAAGACTGGTTAATGATAACAATGCATCATAAAACCTTCTGAAGGAAAGGAGAATGTTTTGCAGATCATTTTTTTTTGTGTGTGTTGGGGGCAGTTTTTAAGTTATTAGTTTTTAAAGTCAATACTTTTTCATGGAAACAACTTGACCAAAAAAATCTGTCAGAGTTTTAAGACCTATTAAGACAAAGTTTAATGAGAAGAAAAAAAAGAAAAATTTATGCCCTTTTTACATATTCTATACTTTGACATATTTTATATATATGTAAACATCAATTGCAATTAAATATCCATGACTAAAGGATATATATATAGATGATTTATAATTTATTTTAGTAGAGGTAAAACCAGTTTAATTGGGTTTGTTTGCCTAATAATGAATCTTAATATTTACCGATTACATTTTAAGTTGATTTAAAGGAGAAGTAAACCTTGTCACAGATAATATAGTTAAGAATAAGAATAGCAGCACATTATGGGGCTAAGAACACTGGAGACTCGCCAATTCAATTTACTGGAACAAAACTCAAATTTGCCTGTCAAACATTTTCTTAAAATTACGCAAATAGCTAATGTATGTTAGAAAGCCTTTCCAATTTTTAGAAAAGTTACCATTGCAGTAAATACCAAGGGGATTAGTAAGTGATACCAGACTTACTGTAAATTGTCTGTACAAATTGATTGGTCACTAATATGTTACTATGAGAATGCTTTCCTGTGTACTAGTTTTGTCACTTGGAGCCTAGATGTTCTTTCTCACAGGGGCTGTTTTGTTTTAACTGAAGGTGAAGTCAAGAGCAGCATCTGGATGATTTATCTCTATAAAATAATTATTATACCTCATAAGTGCAGAAAACAGAACCTGTCTTAAACCACCACTTATTGAGCACACACAATAGATCAAGTGCCCTTTTAAGTGCTTGTCTTATATTGTCAGAGGTGATTTTTACAGCAAACCATTGAAGTTAGTATTATTTACTCATTTATACAGATCCATAAATAAAGTCCAAGAGATAAAACAACTACATTTACCATGGTAGTAAGCAGGAAAACTAGGGTGCATGTTTATATTCTCCACTATGCTGTATCAGGCATTTTGGAAGATGTAATAACATTGAAGTCTGGATCCTGATTTTTAGATTCTTACAGTGTGCATGGGGAATCACTATGAAAGCAAAGCGAAGTCCACGCTAAGGTGTTAGAAGCAAAGTCTTATAGCAGTATTTAAAAGGAAAATGTATGGGAAAATATTGCTTGAAGGATTCAGGAGTCTTGTGAAATTTCCAGTGAAAATTATTTTTATGAGTTATAGGACAAAGAGAATTCTAGGCAAAAGTTGTTTACTTGTACAAGTGTATAGTTGTGTTCAAGAGTCGATGAGAAGATGAGCATATAGAGCCCATGATGCAGGAGGAGCTATAGGAGATAAGGCCTGGGAACTAGAGAGAAGAGGAAAGAGCAAGACCATGAGCACTCCCTCTCCCCAACAAAAGTGGAAGGATTACAGAGTTGCAGAAGTTCTGATTGCATTGTACTTTTTAGCAAATACAGATCCTTTCCTGTCTCTCTCTCTGTCTCTCTCTTCCTCTCTCTGTCTCTCTCATAGGAAATCTACTCAACAGAATATGTTCAATAATGCAACCCAAGGGGCCTGGCAGGATGGCTCAGTGGTCTAAAGTGCCTGCAGGAGGCTGCAGGGACCGTGGTTCGATCCCTGGCACCACATGCTGCGCCAGCGCTGCCCTCAGGGCAGGCTGATCCGGCCATAAAAATAAATAAACGAACAAAAGTTCTTTGAGACGGGCGTGGTGGCTCACGCCTGTAATCCCAGCACTCGGGAGGCTGAGGCAGGAGGATGGGTGTGAGTTCGAGACCAGCCTGGGCTACAAAAGTGAGCTCAATGCCAGCCTCAACTGCATAGCAAGACCCTGTCTCAAAAAGACAAAAAATAAAAAATAAAAAAAAAATAATGCAACCCAAGATTTTATTACTCAGAGTGTCACTCTCCATTTTCCCTTTGCCATGCTTTACCTAGATAGTATGTGAGGCAAACAGAAGCAAATCCAAAGTTGATGAACCCTTACAGAATATGGAAAAAGGGAGATATTTAAGAAGCAGAGTTCTAGATGTCTCTTATGAATCCAAATGCCTCTATCTACAACAGTGGAGCCCAGAGCAATGCTCTCTTCTATGTCATATTTATTAGATATAGGGGAGCTCTTGTAATGAAGGCTTTCTAGTTTATTAAGCCATGGAATAAGTTCTGTGTTAGGCTGAACAGCAAGTCTTCAGCCTTGCCCACATGCATTACTTCATTGTTCTCTTTTTGACACTGTACCCAGTGAGTCAGCAGAAGAATCAAGACCTGCTTACCTTCATTGTCTTCTCTGAGTGCTTTAACTTTCTTATTTTTTGCTAATGGTTTCTGCTAATGTATTTAATATATACCAAAAGTAAAATAAATCACTTGGTTTTTTTTTTTCATAATACAGTTTTATTGTTATTTTCTTTTCTTTTTTTTTCAATTCTTTTATTGTTTAAATTTAACAATGGTTATATTACATATTTTCAATCACTTGTTATTATTCCAGTTTTTCTCTGCAAATCATAGAATCTCTATTGTAGACCAATGTTTGATTAATTTCACGTTGTTACAAGCTTCAACAGTGGTTCCTGTGCAAGAGTAGTGCAATGTATTGCTGAGTAATGGGGAAGCTGCAAGAGGGATGGGGGAGTGTTTACTCATCAAAGTAATTTGTAAGAAAAGAATTTGAAGCAGACTTTGAGGAATTTTGTGTTCTGTGTTTAGATCTTTGTTAAAATGAAAACCCATGGGTGTGCAAGACATCTTCCTCAAGCTGCTTCTAGTAAATACTACTAACACATTATTCTGTGGCTTGGAGTAGGTATGAGATTGACAACAATAGAGAAAAAAATAACTGGAGTAATGTTTGTTCCCAGCTACTATGCACTTACAATGGGCCAAAACTGTGTTGTGTAATGTAGTTATATTCAATGCTTAACAGAGCTAAAGTAAGTATTTTAAGTATATTTTAAAGATTTTATGTGTTTAACCAAAGTTGTACTGCTCATTTATAAGGATGCAGTTGCTTTTCTGATTCAATAGACCCTTACCTTTGGTGATGCAATATTCTACATCTCAGATTCTCTGAGTTTCTGTCAAACCATTATGCATGCACAGCTCTTCCTGGTAGAAAGATACTCATACAAATGTATCTCTTCTCCGTTTTGGTACACACAGTAGAATTCTTTCCATTCCTAGTGAGGGACAATTGACTGTAGAGACTGTTTCCAGTCCCTTTAACATGCCTACAGAAATAACTTTATTTTTATTTAAAAAATAATCATGTCACTTCAACCTTCAGAAAATACCAGTTCTTTTCTCCAATTATAAGTTTTTCTTAGAATTGGAAAACCAAATATGTCTGCAATTTCTTGCATGTTCATGTTTTTCCATGCTGTCCCTTTTTTCTCTAATTCCCTATGCATCCCAAGTTTTAAACATCATTTAAGACTTGATGTAAATATGTAAGGCACAGTCTGCCATTTCATTTTCTGATAATACAACTATAAAAGGTTGTGTTTTGAAGTTTACTTTAGAGTATAATACTCATTTATGCCTGTCTTTGTCTCACAACTCCCATGTGCATTCCTTTCAAGTGCAGTGACATCTGCTTCATTTCATGTTTACACTGCCTTGCATAATGCATAACACATGGTCAAAAAATTAGTTAAATAGAATCACATATTCACTATTTCTGTTTCTATAACTACTTCATTCAAACAGTGCACAGAATGTACTTATGCCACCATAGGCCAAAATTTAAATAGTTTTGATATGTTTAAACAACATGCCATGTTGATCAGTTATCTGTCTAGTTTCATGAAGTAACTAGCTTAGATATTTAGGTCAAAACTTTTAGATAATTTATAAGATAATCAAGTTATCGAAGCAAAGTTTTTAAAGAAGGTTCTATGTAATGTCTCACACAATTTCTACATTTAGGAATGTGATGAAGCCTGAAGTGATTAATAATATATGGAACATTCATCTAGTTTAATCTTAAGCATAGAATATTTCATATAAGTAACTGTACTTCTGTAGCCCTTTGTTTTCCTTGCAATAGCTGATCATGTTCCCAAAAGGTCAGCCATGTTTTCAGTCAGCCAAACCTTCATCTGCAGTGAAGACATTGAGTCCTTTTCTATTGTAAACATTTTTAACCTCTTTTTCTATGTGGATGTCTGTGTGTGTCTCTGTTTTCTCTCTTAAAATGAACATAGAGTGGAATGCCATATAAAAGTCTGGTCAGCCTGATAATTTCAGTCATTTTAACTTAACAAATGAATTTAGTCACAGTTTAGTGATTTGATTTAAATTACTCAACTGATTTGGAATTCTGATGATGTGAAGGTACCTGACCTGGAATTGCATATTGTATGGCCCAGGAAACCAGGAAAACTATAGTCTAATACAAATTAGAAGAACAATTGTATCATCACCTTTATCACAAAAAATAATAATAATAACCATTATTATTTTGTAAAATACAAGGACTTGAACTTTACGCCTTTTTGTAGAACTAGGCCACAAACATTTTTCAAAATACTCAAGTGCACACTCGGGAGGCTGAGACAGGCAGATCGGTGCAAGTTCGAGACCAACCTGGGCTACAAAAGTGAGTTCAAGGTCGGCCTGAACTGCATAACGAGACCCTGTCTCAAAAAGACAAAAAAAAAAAAAAAAAAAAAAAAAAAAAAAAAAAAAAAACCTCAAGTGCAGGTTATTTGTAAAGGAAAGTTACTTTGGTTTATAGTTCTCAAGTTCCAGAGTATTATATAAACATCTGTGTAACTCTGAGGGCTTTGTGAAGCTTTAACTTATGGAAGAAATTAGAATGGCAAAAAGGTCACATGGCAAAAAGGGAGGCATGAAGAAAATGACATAAAGGTAGCCACACATGTCTGAATTGCGATTCAGTCTTCTAAGAGCCAGAATTCCCTCATCCCCAACAGACAGCATTAATCTATGTATATGGACTCCTCCTCCTTGGTCCTAACACCTCCCACCAGACCTTACTTTCCAGTATTGCATTAAGAATTAAATCTAGCATGAGTTTTATATAACTACCATAAGAAAGGAATTAGAATATGTTATGTACATGAACCCAATGTTACAAGGAATGTAAACATTATGTACTACACACACATACTAATTAAAATTTTCCAAAAGTATACCTTTCTTATAGTCCTGCTTGCCAAATATAAGTATTTGTCAGCCTTATATTATCATACTTAATATTTACCTAAGAGAAATGAAAAGAGATGTAAACATAATGATTTGTACATAATACTGTATTTGCAATATATAATAGCAATTCAAAGAAGTACCAAGAGTAGAATGGATAAGTGTGATACATTTGTTCATTAGAATACTAATTAGCAGTGAAGAAAAAGATTAGACTAGTAAAATATGCAAAATCATGAATAAATCTCAAAAATATAATTGCTATGGTTTGGAGTTTTTTCAAGGTGAACAGTATAGTACAGGACACATTTTGTAATGGTATTTTATAATGAGTCACCCAAGAATAACATACTAGTGCAGGAAACCTATCCACACACTAACTACTATCTAATCCAGCTTAGGGGCTAGAGCTCATAGCAATGCCTCCCAGCAGTCCAATTGGAGGCCTAGAGCCCACAACAAAGTCCCATGCAGGCCCTCCTCATGGATTTGTGCTGGAAAGGCCCAAAGGCCAGTGGTGGAAGCACATAAATTTTACTTCAATTAAAGACTCTGCCAAGGTCCAGTGTACCCTTTTTGTTTGTAGCCTGTCTGATCTCATGTCCTCCAGCCCTACCCCTAGCTTACAACACACAGGTACCACCACTTCCTTGTTGTTCTTAAAACCCACCTCATACTCTCACTTGTACTTGCTGTTATCTTTAATTGAAACACCTTCCCGAAGATCTCTTCATTGTTTTCAGGTTTCTTCTCACTTGTCATCAGCTGAGAAACTCTGGCCCACTTTCCCTGAAGCTCTATCATTTCCCTGACATCCTCAGGTGCTATATGGCTTTCCTTTACTTTTTTTCCCTTCTATGATGCTTCATCTATTTTTTTTATTTTGTTTATGTTTTATTCTCTTTCTTCTCTCACTGGGACATAAGTTTAATGCGGCAGGGATTTCTTGTTGCTCATCTCAGATTCCATCAGTAAACAGTATTTAGCAAAAGGTAGCCTCTCATGAAACACCTGCTGAATGAGGGAATGAATACCACACGCTTGAGTTAGAAGCACGTTATTGCCAGGCTTTCAATGAACTCCAGACAGTCTCCACTCTGCAAAATGCATAACATAGTCTGAAATGGCTGCAGTGAGTGAGGGCACCACACTGCCTATCTGGATGCATTCATGTTGAAGGAAAAAATAGCAGGCATTTAATAGCCAGCAAATACACCACTAAATAGCCTGAAAATGAGACAGAGGAGAAGTACCTGACTCTTACTTTCCCCTGTACTGGCTGGAGAGAGAGATAACTTCACCAGTGCCCAGTGCACCCTTACCCCTTGCTTCCCTTTGCTCTCCCTTGCTGTGCAACAGACTAGAACAATTTGCTTCAGTATCCTGCCTGGCTATCAGACTATCATTTTATACTCTTAACATGAATGCAGCGAGGCAACAGCCACTCGGACTATACTGTTTCATTTTTCCAGAATGGAGAAGGCACCCTGAACTGACTAAGGTTAGGAAGCAAGTGCATATCCAACACTGACAGCAAGATTTCTGTAAGATTCTCTGGTATTAGCCTTCACCATAACTAAAACAGGCCTGCAACCTCCTACAGAAGTAAACTTCGCAGGTATTTCTAGGTTTTAGTCCAACAGAGCTCCCTTCTGTGTATTAGACCCCTGTGTTGCAGCACTGGCCCTGTTAAAGACTTGGGTTGGTATTTCTATAAACCTACTTGCAATTTATTACTTAAATAGTGTGGGATGTAAAAGTCCTATAAATTTCTTGAGTAGTGTGTACAGAGTGAATAAACTCTCGGATCTAACACCAAAGAGCTTTCTGAACCAGTACCTAAGGAAAACCAATAAGGGCTGGGGAGATAGCTCAGCAACTTATGTGCCTACTTGGCAAATGCAAGGTCCTGAATTCAATCCTCAATACAAAAAAAAAAAAATGTCTAAGACCAATAGAGACACAATGAGACCTATGCAGTCCACCACAGCTGATGGTAACAGCTACAACTGATTGTGTCAACTGATTTCCATGTGAGTCAAGCAAAAGAACCCTAGGCTTATTGTCAGTGGAGAGACACTGAAGCAAACCATCCCAATACACTAAGATGAGACGGTGAATACAGGGAAGCAAGGGAGACAGGTAGGTACCTGCTGGTTATGCCACACCTCTTCAGCCTGCAGGAGAAAAGTGGGTGTTTCTCCTCTGCTGAGAACCATTACCCAGCAGGGAAAGACAAACGACAAAAATAATGGTTTAGGAACCAACTTTCAGAGATTAGAACTGGACCCTAACTAAGGACATTTTCTACTTTTGTAGAAGGAATCAGCATTATATGGCTGGAGGTGAGACTTGCTACTGACCAATAGTACTATGCATCTCTTATTTTTCCCCTTTTCAGTAGGAATGTCCAGCCAGTATTGTCCTCTTACACCTTGTATGCATGAGAAGAGATAATGTCACTTCAGTTCACTGGTCTAAATTAAAAGAAGCAGTACCAGAGTAGATATACCTGAGAAATTTTATCCAAAGTGCCTCATCAATATCTGTACCACTATTATATGATAGAATCATAAACTTTAACCTTGTTATTCTCATTGTAATATAGTTTGGAAGTTTGAAAGAGCATGTCCATATACATTATTGGGTCCTAAAATGGAGGTAGTAGATTGTTTACAAAGATAGCTTCAACAACTTTATATCCCACTTTCTATTCAAGATCTCTCTACCCTTCCGAATTTATGACTTGCTTTGACCAGGAAATGTGGCAGAAGTGATAATGCATAACTTCTGAAGCCTCCCTTGAAGTTTTTACTTCCACAATGTGGAATACTATTGAGATTTACCTGGGTGGAAGAACATATGAAGAAAAAGGCTGAGTCATTAGCCAGCACCAACTCACAGTCTTCATGTGAGGTCATCTTGGAGCTCCCTGTCCCGCCAACCCTACAGGCAAATTCAGCCTCATGAATCAATCCAGACAAGACTAACTAATTCACAGAAATATGCACTATAAATTATTGTTTGAAGTCACTGAATTCTTGCTGTATTTAACGGATAACTAAAGCAGAAGTTGATATTGTTATAAAAACAATCTTCCTCCAATGTCTGTAATCCCAGAACTCAGGAGGTTGAGACAGAAGGATCACTGTGAGTTCAAGACCAGTCTAGGGGGATACAAAAATGAGCACAAGGCCAGCCCAAACTGCATAGTGAGACCCTGTCTCAAAAAGAAAAAAAGAAAAGTCTTCCCCCAGAGAGAACTCCTAGATTAAAAGGCTTCACAAATTAATTTAGTAATATTTAAATTAGATTAAAAAGATACACATTACTTGTTATAAGCAGAAAAAAGATGTCATATCAATATCTCATGAACATTGAAAATAGCTGCAAAGTGGTCTAAAGCATTTGCTTAGGCAATCGCAGGGACCACGGTTGGATCCCTGCCACCACATGCTGTGCTAGCCCCACCCCCAGGGCAGACTGAGCTGGCCATAGCATAAGTCAATAAAGTTAAAGAAAAGAAAAATAGCTGCAAATATTCCTGTGGAAAAAATTTAATAAAAAGAGACATAAATTAGAAAATATATGGGTACCAAGTGTGTTTTATCCCAAGAAAGCAAATTTGGCCTAAGAGTAATCATTGGGAGCAGCAGGAAGCTAGGAAATTGATCAAATGTGTGTAGGTAGAGCTGGGCCTCCAGCCTAAAGCAAACAAGCTACCCAACTCCTGAGACAAACATCCTGTTTGGTTAAGGTCAGCTATTAGGTGCAAGGCAACCTTGTGTCATGCATTACACACTTTACAAAAGTATGGATAAACCAAAGTTTTCTTTGCCATTAGGCTGCGACTGCATTAGTCTTGCCCATCAGGAAGACCAGTGACCACCTAACCCAGCTTTTGTCTTCTTGTCTATCTTTTCTCATTCCTGCTGCTGTTTCTCCCTGGGTAGAACTCTTCACAGTAAGACTATCCTTACAAATAATAAGCCAATAATTCAGTTTTAATAAAAGATAGGAAGAAATATGATCATCTTTATAGCTCACTAAAATTTAAAAGTTAAGTGCCACTTTATAATTATTCAGAAAAGTAGGAATGAAATGTAATATCCTCTGATAAGGAACACTTATGAAAACCCTCTTATTAATAGAATACTTTCTCTCTGAGATTGAAAACAAGATCCAAATTTACAAGGTACTTTGCTCTTATCCCTCCCACTCAACATTTTGCTTGAGGTCCTGGCCAGCAAAAGGTCAAAGGAGAGGATGAAAAGATCTGCACTAAAACTGAGTATTGATTGATTTTTTTAAAATTTTCTTTTAAAATAACACTTGTTTACATAGAAGTTTCTGTAGAATCTGACTTTCCCTAGGAATTGTCAAGGCAAAGAAATAGCTTGATCATAGATTAAAAACAGATGGTAAAACTGAAAGTTCCATGAGGAACAGGATTGTTGCAAATTTTCCTTACTATAAACCACTTCTTAATGGGTAAATTTAAACAAACATCATTTTAATTCAATGATTGAAGTTAATGGCATCAGTAGTGGAACACAAAATTTAACAAAGTTAATGTCACCAGTCATATTGGGCCAATTATAACACATTAAGAAAGACAAAGTGTCATCTCTGTAGAATTCCTGTCCAAGATACATAAATCCAACTATAAGAGGCTTTTTATAATCAGCATTAAGGGGCATGCTAAAAACTGACTTTTATTTTCCAAAGTAAAATTATTTCCATAGTAAAATATAAAGGCTAAGGAGGTGTGCTCGTGGTAACTAAATGGAATGAGACCATGGAGGCTCCTACTCATATTTCAAGGGAAAGTCTTGGAGGCCAAACAGGATGTGGAAGAAGCCTTTGCAGGAAACTCCTAGCAGCATGGGTATAGAGGCCCAACATCTCATGCCCTTCATTGCCCTATCCTGCCGTACTGTGTCCCGTATTGTAGACAGGGAGCTCTACAATCTAGTTTTTGACCTTCTGGAGTTCAGCCTTTCTTTTGTCTGATGCCTTTTTTTTCTCTCCCTTTTTGATATCAGGAATGAAACTCAGGACCTTGTGTTTTCCAGGCATACATTGTGCCTCTGAGTTACATTCCTGGCCCATCTGATGCCTTATTGGTATTCTAAGATTCTTGTCTCTTGGAGTAAGATTATTTTCCCTATACCATTTGACTTTAGAAGTGTATAATTTTTTTCTCCCACATTACTGGATATTGCAACCTTTGCATTAGACTGCATCCTCAGCCTGTTTTAAAAATTTATTTTTATTTTGAGGTAACTGTTTGCTGGTTCTTACAGTATCTTTCACCTAGAGCTTCTCCCTGAGTCTGAATAGATACATTGGCTTGGATTTTTAAGCAACACCAAAATAATTAAGACTTTTGGAGATGGACTTGAATGCATTGCATGTTGTGAAATTTGGAGGCCAGGGTTGGGATGCTATAGTTTGAATATGTCACAAAAGGTTCATTTTTGAAAATTGTGTTCCCAACACATGATGCTATTGGGATATGGTGAAATCTTTAAAATACAGGGCCTACTCATTAATTCTTAGATCACTGGGGTATGTTCCTGAATGGGATTGTGGAACCCTAGCCCCCTTATCTTTTTTATGTGAATCTGTGAAGTAACCAATTTTGCTCCATCATGTACTTCTGCTGAAATATGTTACCTCTTGACAGGCCCAAGGCAGCATGGAAAATTGATAATAAACTGATGATAGGCCAGAAACTGAAAACGTGAGCCAAAATTAGGACTTTACTCTATAAGATGACTATCTTATTTTTTATAGTATGTGTGCCATGGTTATAGTAATATATAGCTAGATTAAAGGTCTTGAATTAGATTATGAATAAGACAAAAACATTATATGGAGGATACAAGATTTGAACATAAGACTTATTGTAATGATGTTAAATTTCTGTATTTGATTGATGTACAAAGAGACATTCTCTTCTTTGCATTTGAGCTCATGCTGTCTTTTACCTTGAAGACTTTACTTCTATATTAGTCTGAGTTTTCTCCTGTGCTTCAGATTGCTTCTAAAATGTTACTTCTATATGAACTTTGCAGATGACCTAGTCATATTCATTGTCTCTACTCATAACTCTTATAATATTAAATATGTTATTGTGACAATTGATAAGATAATGAAATGGAAGTTGCTTCATCTCAACAGGGTGAAGAGACAGGATTCAGAATTAGGCACAGCTTTATAGAGTGACATTCACTTCTATGTTTGTCTGACCTATTTTTACTTACCTAAACTCATGTTTAAGAAGCAACCTAAACCTCCAAGCAAACTTCAGAATAAGGTCAGCATTATACCCATTTATGTTGAATATTTCATGAGCCATCTATAACCAGTTTGTACGGATCGTTAAGAATTTGGCATGGATGATACAAGAAATGCATTGGACATGTCTTATTGTCCTTTTGCAAGGTACCAGAAGCTTTCATTGAGTATGGACAGTTGAGTGAAGAAATACCAAGACTCTGCCTCTCTCCTCACAGCAGATAGCCAATTTAGAAAATTTCTCCTACTTTGAATTTTATATGAATTGACCACTTTCTGTTTCATAGTCTTCCAGAAAAATCAGGAAATTGTAGTATTACATCATAAATTAAACTAATCCTTTCTTGCATTCCTCATTACTTTTGCATTTTTTATAGGAAAGTAAAATAAATGGAGGTATAAGAGTAAATTAATCACCTATGAATGAGCAGAGGGGAAAAAAATGACTCTGAATTCCCAATGTCATATTCCGTTGTGTTTTTTTTTTCCTGTACATGTCAACCTCTGTGATTTCATTTTTAATCATGAAAACTGTAGGTTGTAACTACTGTAATTATAACAGTACTCTTGTTTCTGCATAAGGAAAGGAGAGCATGGTGTTGTTCCCCAAGTGCTTTGAATAAGGCATTCATTGCAACCTTAGAGAGAAATTTTTCTATTCGGCCTTTGTTTGATTGTGCAATCTGCTTCTTCCCAATGCACCAGATAGCAAAGCCCTAAGAAGCATTTATAGTTCTCAGGCTCTGGGATGAGGCTGTGGAGAACAGGAGACAATACCAAATAAGTTCAGTTTATTCCCCATCACATAAAACACATTCCTGCAGGCTTACTCCAACCTTGTGCGTACCACTGGATTAAAAATAGACCCAACATTTATTCCTGGAACATTGTTTGGTTTACTATTGTTAAATTCTCTAGGCAAAGTGGTTCTCCCAAGAGATGACATTTGAAGGTCATAAAATTAAGATTCTCCCGGAATTAAACCTGCAAAACAGATTTCCCTCCTAGACTCTCATAAACATAAGCTCTACTTTTTACCAGTTGTAAGACTTCAGCAAACCTACTATCACTATGCCTATGTTTACATGAATATGTGTAATGGAATTTTATAAATTTTGAAACACTGAAAACGGATATACTTCCTAATGGTTATTAGGACTCTTCAATGGTACCTGTTAATGACGTAATACTAAAAAGACAGAAGAATGCTGGAAAGATTTCTCTGAATGATCGGTTTATACTTTTGGTCTGTGCCTGTGGTTACCACAGCTCTAAGGGGCATTCACTATTATCCTTACCTCTTTCCTGCTATATTTGCAAAAGAATGGTTCCCAACTTGATTTTCCCCATGAAACAAATGCCAATGACTTCTGCAAACTATTTAAATGCAGAGTTACCATCTCATAACTAGTAATAGGAAAAATTATTATAAATGGAACTAAATTTATTATGATGAGTCAACTTAAATGGAATTTTTCAGAAAACTCTTGAAGAATAGGTCCTGCTAAATGTATAATGTAGCACAGATAAAATTGTCTATATGCAATTAGAGGACTGTGGTATAAAAAATCAAAATGTTATGCACATCTTTTTGTATGTCATTTCCCAGATAACCATGAGATCCTTGAAGTCAGCAATCAGTTATTATAAATCTTTTATCCAATAGACAGTTAATGGTAAAAGGAATTTATTGGCATTATAGTGTCACTGAACCAGTTGTCATAAGAACATAAACTTTAAATTTTTTTAAAGTACTATAAAGAAATTGTGGAATGACACAGCTCTACTAATAGTAATCTATGACCAAGGATAGACATGGTCAATAGTGACAGCATTTGTTATGAAAATCAGCACATCTAATCTAATCTGCCTGCACCTTAATATCTTATTTTTTTTTCAATTTTTTTTATTGTTTAAATTTAACAATGGTTATATTACATATTTTCATCATCAGATCAGTTTAGATTAATACATATAGGTATATAAGATTGATCAAACAATTAAACATTAACCTTTCTAAATCCACATTACTTTTTTTTTTTTCTTTTCCCCCTT